>PVIR01012371.1:0-44874 GCA_004026965.1 Petromus typicus
TGATGTTTGAGAGTGGACTGGGCTCTTTTCACTACGGCTTGTCCTTGTGGGTTACATGGAATACCAGTTTTATGTTTCCCATGCCAAATAAGAAAGAAATTTTGGATAAATTTATTAACATATGATGGACCACTGTTAGATAAAAGCAGCCATTTTATGGGCAAGATTTATTTTTCACAGAATTGTCCTTTGAAACCTGTAGGTTAAGTGGAAGGTGGTAAGGACAAACAAATAAATTGGATAGTTAGAGTGAATACGAAAAACCTGTTGGTTATGTATGGCTTGTTCTATTAGTTGTAAGTCCTTTTGTACCTCTAGAATTAATTTTTGAGGGGAATTAAGATCAGGATTTCCCTGTAATATTTCATACAAATTCTGTAATTGAAAAGTCAGTAACCCTATTTTAGGCCTAACCCAATTAATATCACCTAATATTTTTTGAAAATCATTTACTGTATTTAACTTGCCTATCCTAAATTGTATTTTTTGTGGCTTAACAGACTGCTCTGATAGCAATGTACCCAGATAAGGCTCAGATAGTTGGAATTTTTGAGGTGCTATGCATAGTCCAAAGCATAAATCGTTCTTTGCAATAGCAAAGGCCTGAAAAAATAGCTGTTGTGAACTTGCAGAGATTAATATCTCATCCACACAATGTGTTAAATACACAGTGCATAGATCTTGAAGCAAATACCCTTTGCTGGACTTCTTGGAATAACACTGACAGGTGTGTTACAAGGGCTCACAGATGGCTCTAAATACCCTTTAAGATGTTTTGACATAAATAGCTCTAAAATAGTTACTTTTTTTGTGTTAGAGGCCATTGATTAACCCAGATGGGATCATATGATTTCCACTGCAAAGGCAAAACTGCTTTGGGTGGAGAAACTTTTTTAATAGTCCCAACTAAAAAACTCTGATCATATCCAATTCCAAAATGCTTGTTCTTTTGTTGCTGTTGTACACACTGCATTCTGCCCTGAAGCTGCCTGCCTAATCCTTTTCCTGGTTCATATCCCTTTTTTTTTTTTTTTCTTTTTTGAGACAGGGTCTCGCTTTGTAGTTCAGGCTGGCCCTGAGCTCAGCCTCAAATGCACATCACAGCAATCCTCCTGCCTCTGCCTCCCAAGTGCTGGGATTACAGGTGTAAACCACCACGCCCAGCACTGTGGTGTGTGGTACTGGTTGCTGCTGGGCGTGAGTCTCCACACCCAGTATGATATGTGGTTAACTGGGGATCGAACCTGGGTCCTTGCACTTGCAAGGCAGGCACCAGAACCACTGAGCCAAATCCCCAGCCCCCTCATATCCCATTTTGTACATCATTGTTCAACTAGTGAAGTTTTATGGTGGCAAGTACTCATTACAGCTCTTCATTCTCCCAACAAATCTCCATCCCAGTATTAGACCTAGTATTAAATCTCCATCCCATAAATGTACAGCTGTGGGAGCTAAGGAAGGACAAATGGGTCCCAATTGATCATCAGAGTCCTTCATAAGGTAAAGATATAGGGCTTTGCAGAGCTTGTTGAGGGTCACCAAGGCCTACCGATGATGTTTTAACTTGTTTTGTACCCAAAGCTGAGAACCATAAGGATGAGGATATTACTGGATACATCCACGTCTGTGTCTGTTAATCCTGTAAATAACTTGCCATTTAATTTAATTTTGCTCATAGATCAGTTTTTAGAAATCTCTTGGGTGAAATAAACCTTTTTGAGAAATGTCTGGCTGAAAATCTTCTTGAGAATTTTTAAGGCTAACATTATTTAATTTCGGTTTAGGCAAGAGCAACAATTATGCGATGTCATCTCCTCATTCAATTACCCAAAGTCCTGTAGAACTAACAGGAACACACAATTCAGAGTTGTAATCAGAATCAATGACTGCAGAAATAACAGTAATGCCTTCATCAAACCAATTGTTCTGGGTGGCAGGGGCCCGTAAGTTCCTGTGGGAACAGATACAGGAGTCTCACCTCCAGGAAATGAATTCTCTGAGCAGCAGAAAGATCTAATACTGGGCTCCTCAGCGTTCCCCTGATGAGGGAAGAAATATCCCTCTAGACCTTCAAGCCATCTGGTTTTGTACCTACGCACATGTCTGAACTGGGTATATCTGGCTTAGAGGGACTGGAGTCCACTGGCCTTGATCTCCTACAGTTTCACAAACCTGGGGAAGGGTGTGATTTTTGTTTCCCTGGCAATAATGTGCCATCCTTATCATATTTAGAATGACAAGCCTTAGCCCAGTGAATGCCTTTTCGGCAGTGAGGGCAAGGGCCGGGCAGTAACTTACTCTATTTGGATGCCTGACTTGGCTTCAGGTCTGCTTGTAAAGCTGCTTTGATTTTACAGTTTTTTCTGAGATGTCCATTTTTCCATAATTAAAACACTGTAATGCACTACCTGCACCACATAAATGTTGGGAGATGGCTTGAACCATTAGGGCAGCATTGTGTGAAGGAGACCCAATATTTTGACATGCCTTAATATATGCTCCAAGATCATTAGAAGAGCGTACAGGATTTATCGCCTGTTTACAGTCCAGATTAGCATTCTCATAGGCTAGTTTTAAAGTCAGAATGTCTGCTGCCTTGGAATTAGATATGTCTCCTAAGTACTTGTTGCAGTTGTGCTACAAAATGCGGGAAAGTTTCTGCTGGCCCTTGTATGATTTGAGTAAAAGACTGCATTGGTGCACTGTCAACTGGCACAGAGGCATGAGGTTTTCTAGCTGACAAAAGAGCAGCGCTGGGCAATCAGCTTGCCTGTGTAAATCTGAATATCTACCGGTACAGATAGCATATGACAACCAACCTCTTTGACCTGAGCATCTCCCCGGGCATTCTTGTGAGTCTACTCCCTAATTAAGGAATGCAGTTCCACCTCAAAATGGAGATACTGAGCAGAAGACAGGCACATTTTTCTCAAGATGAAAAACATCATGCGGAACCAGAATAAGTCTGAAGTACACTGTCTAGCAAACCCAATATACAGGGGCTTTGGACACCATTAGTCAGCACACTTTGCCTGATCTCTTTTAGGGTGTTATAATTAAATAAAGTGTGAATGCACATGTGCTCTGGGTTGTCAGGGTCAGGTAAGAGTGATACTGGAAAGCACAAAGGGTCTTCAACTGCTTTGTCCGCTGTAGCAGCCTTTTATAGAGTACAGAGGTAGGGAGTGGCCCTTGGAGTGGGCTTTAGGAGGGGGGCAACAAGACCCTTGCGTGGCACCTGAGGAGGCCGTGGGGCTAGTGATTTAGGGTTCTCCTCAGATGGGGCTGAAACAGCCTGTTGCGATTGTGTGGCTGAAGCTGCAGTAAGAGGAAAGCAAATGAGTGAAGAAGCCGAACACGAGGAAGCATGGCCAGAAGGGTGAGTGGACGGAGGGGTGGTCACGGCCTCCTGAACTCACTGAGCGAGTTTGAGAGCAGAGTAGACTAAAGCCCAAGTGGTTAATGTTTGAGAGGAAAGACAATCCCCTCTTTGCCTGGCTTCACAGAGAATGGTTCCTACATCTTCCCATGTTGCTAAGTTAATTGTCCCCTCTTTGGGAAAAAATGGAGTGTATATTTCTATATCTTTTAGTAATTTTATCACATCTTTTTTTGGTATTAAATATGCCGCTTGCTTTAACAGTGACGTAAGCAATCTGACAAATTTACACTGATCTGATGACAGAGATTGACCCATGTTTTTAACCAGCAAAGATATAAGATTGCTCCCAGCTGAACACACTTACCAGTAGCGTCCCATGTCCGCGTCCGGAATCGTTCTGGGAGATCCGTGTGCCGTCTCTTGTACTCCGAGTTTGTCTCACAGGCGAATTCATCAGTAGATCTGATTTGAATCCACATCGGGTGACAAATGAGGGAAACCGGGGAAGGGAATGGAACTAGAACTTTTGCATATGTTCTCCTCTCCTGTGAGTCGACAACACAGCAAAAATAATTAATAATTAGGCAGAGGCCAGGGATTTAGCTCAGTGGTTCCGCGCCTGGCTTGCAAGCTCAAGGACCCAGGTTCGATTCCCGGTAACCACATACCATACTGGGCGTGGAGACTCACACCCAGCAGCAATTAGTACCACATACCACAATGCGGGAAGTGGTGGCTCACGCCTGTAATCCCAGCACTCAGAAGGCAGAGGCAGGAGGATTGCTGTGATGTGAGTTCGAGGCTGAGCTCAGGGCCAGCCTGAACCACAAAGCGAGACCCTGTCTCAAAAAACCTAAAAAAAAAAAAAAAAATTAGGCAGAAATGAGACTTACAGAAGCTGACTGTGGGCTTGATCCACGTTACTTTGGGCAGCAAGGACCCCAGAGCCCAGCCTGCCACACCTTTTATTAGCTATGTTTTCAAAAGACCCAGAAAGGCAGGGAGACACCAACAATAGTCCTAGAGAAGTTATGTGGCTGAAGATCCAGCAGGGCAGGGCAGATGTCAGCAATAGTGCTTGAGAAGTCAGACAGATCTGGGTGCAGTTCTGCCCTGAAGCATCACAGCATGTGGGACCATTGAGTCCCTGTTGCTACCAGAGGTGAAGATGAGAGTTAAGTCCAAAGTCTGTCTGCAGGCAGGAAGGCCTGGTCAGTTTTGACCTTGCAATTCCCAAACACGATGGTCCCCAACACCTGACCCCAAGAAGCCAATTGGAAAAATTCAGTCATCGCTCAGGCTTGAATAAAAGAAGCCACTAGTATTCTTTACATTTCCCAAGACCAGTCTCCAAATTTGTACCTCTGTGAGAGAGGCGGAATTGTTCTCAACTGGCCAGCAGCGTGAGCGGGAAGCAGACAGGATGCCGGCCTGAGCAAAGAGGAACTGAGTGAAATTTCGCACATCTATCGGACTGCACATTTGTCCAAACCTTCATAAAGTCCTGTAGAACTACTGTAGACACAAAAGTAGCCATTGGGAGTAGCGGCCCACAAATCTAATTCCACCCTTCTGAGAGGCTGAGGCAGGAGGATCTGAAAGTTTGAGCCTTGTTGTTAGGTAACTAAGTGACTTAGCAAGATCCTGTCTCTAATCTTTCCCACTGTCCAACTCCCCAACAAGTCTGAGTGAGTTCAGCCGTCTTAACCACAATGTTCTTAAAAGAGTTCATGGCGGAACACACATGAGTCCACACCAGCAAGCCGGAGTGTAAACTGGCCCGGATTCGGTCACTTCCTTTATGTGTCTAAGAAAAAGAAGAAGTTTTCAAAGGGCTTCGCCACCAACCTCGCTCTGGGGAATGTGGAGCCCTTGGAACAAACTGCTCTTTTGGGTCCTTGTCTCTTCTCTCACATGTAGGACTGTGGACTATTTTGAGACTCAAATCTCCAAACCAAAATGTGGAAAAAGAGCTTACTCACATTTCATTTCTTTTCTCTTTCAGTTCAAAAAGCTGTACTGGATTGTGAGACCATGATAAAAGCAAGTGGTGAGTTTCGTTTACTTCTCTCTTAGTAAATCATTTTTCTTTCTCTTCTTCTTTTTTTTGTAAAATCATTCTTAATGAAATGGGGAGATAGGCAGCTTGAAATACGAGTTTTTACTTATAATTTGTTCCATACTTTCATTTATTTTGTGGTGCTGGGGATTGAACCAAGGTCTTTATTCATGTTAGCCAAATGTACTATCACTAGCTTTATCCCCAGTTCTTTTCATTTTAGTCTAAGAAAAAAAATCTCTAAATTGCCCAGGCTGACCTTGAATTTACAACCCTCCTGCCTCTGCCTCCTCCAGAGTGCCAAGATTACAGGATTGTCCACTGCACTCAGCTAGTTTTCTATGCCTTAAAGCATCTGTAGCCTAAGATCAAAGTCCTTTCGGTTACATACTCTTTTAGAAAACCGATTTTAGCGAGGGAGTTGGCACACTTTTCTCTCTCTCTCTCTGAGATTTGATGACAGAACACTGAGGCTGTTTTGAGAATGAAATTTTTCTAAGTTTATTGTCATTGGTGTTTTTTAACCAACCTCTAATCTCTGTATAATGGGTCAGGCAACAGTAGCTTTGTTGTGACCCCATGCCGTTGACCCGTTGCCAGGGCTTGGGCTGTGTGACGTCACCCCCTTCTGAGGAATGTCTTTCATCTGCCAAGAGGGACTAACACAGTCATCTTCTAGGGAGGGTGGGACAACCCTCAACACTCAAAATCAAAGCACGTTGTTTTTCTCCAATCCCATGCCCCTCTCTGCTTCTAGAAGAAACACGCTATGTAAGTTTTTTATAGTTTTTGTAATTATTATAGTAAATGCTGGGGGCAAACCTAAAGCCTTAGGCATACTAGACAGGTACTCTACTGCTGAACCACATCCTCAGCATTAAATAAACTCAGTTCTAATTTTCTTTCTTTAACATTATATCATATTCATCTTAAATAGCAGATTTTCTTATTTTTTTCAACAGTTGTACAATATTTATTTATACTTAGGCATCATTCATTAGACATTTGCTAGTGAGGGGCCCATTCTCCTTGTCTTTGGTACCAGAGATCGAACGCGGGACCTTGCGCTTGCGAAGCAGGTGCTGGAACCACCGAGCGACATCCCCAACCCATCCCACTGCTCTTGTAACATGAAGAGCGAGACAGCGATGTCCCTGAAGAATCACCCTTAGTGGGGACAGGAGTCTGAAAGCCGTAGGGTGAGAGCGAGGCCCAAGATACCCGGATGAGAGCGCGAATGGTTCAGTGTCTCCGGTCCTGCCACGCTGTCCACTCGTGTCTCGCCGCGTGCGGGGGAGACCTGTGCTACAAGAGGCGGGGGAAGCGCTACCTCAGGCGTTTAACTTGCAACACCAAGCGTCTGCCTCATATGTTAGGCCACGTAAGGTCCAGGAGTCCCAGAGAGAAGGAGTTTAGAAGTCGCTATTTGGTGGGAAAGCCGCCACGTTTGGAAGTTGAGCTTCTGAAAGATGAGGGAATATTGATAATCCAGATCCAACAGCAGGCGGGCTGTGGGTGGGTTTGGGAGCAGGTGAGTGTGTCCTCCGCACACCATCCTCTGAGCCCGCCGCCCAGGGTTTGTGGCCATCTGCTAGTCTTTATCTCTCCTTTCTATCTTTTTTTTTTTTCTAAATTGAGTTTATTGGTACATTTTAGGGATACATTCTGATCACATTCCTCATTGGCAATTTGTACCTGTACAAAAGATATCTTGATTCTTATTTTTTCCCAATGCCCTTCCTATTCTTTTTCTTATTGAATTTCAATTGGTTTATGTATGATTTAAAATCCTTTGGTTGAAGTATTTCCTTCTAGGTGTCACTTAACTTTGAATTTTGCCAGAGAAAAGTGTTTAGGTTTTACAGTAGTCAGTATTTTCAGCTTTTTCTTTATGATTCCTATTTTTTGTGCCTTACTTAGAAGATCTAATCTTACTTGCTATTGTAAAACAAAATATTCTTTTATCTTAATTCTTTGTCCTTTTACAGTGATAGGCAGTTTTTATTAGACTGCTTCAGAGGTCTGTTCTGTTTTTTCGGCAGCACTGGAGATCTACCCCAAGGCTTCTTCTTGTTTCGTTTTGTTTTCCTTTGTTTCGTTTCGTTACTGGATCTCTGTGTACTCCAAGCTGGTTCGAACTCGTTATGGAGCCCAGGTTGGCTTTGAACTCTGCTGTGGCTGGAACTGGCCTCAAACCCCTGGTCCTCCTGCCTCAGCTTCCCCTGTACTGGGACCCATGTGTGTACCAACACACCTGGCTTTTTTGGCATTTCTGAATAAGAAAAACAAAACCAGCTATCAAAAACTTCTGTTTGTCTCAGTTCCACCCCCAGGCCTCAAACATAATGTGCTCTACCAACTTGCTCCACCTCCAATCCCAAGAGATTTCAAGACCGGAAAAAATAAATCGACCAATTCAAAGCAGCCTATGTGTGTGGAACCCAAATCACCTGCAATTTCAAACAAAATCAAATCAAGTAATTAGGGAAACTTGAATACTAAGCAGATATTTGATGATTTAAAAGAATGTTGTCGATTTTTAGTTGTGATAATTGTATCAGAGTTAGTATGATTATGTGATAATAGTATCGTGGCCAGTTCTGTGGTCAGATGTTACGCCTTTGCCTGTGTCTGGACGTGACCACGGAGAGGGCTTGTCTTTGTGTCCGCTCCCCATGGTCATGGGGTGGCCTGCTGTGAAATCCTTCATGTTCTACAGCAGACCTCACCGTTCAGTGGGACAGGTCGGTTCCTGGCTGTCAGGGCTACTTTTCTCTTTTTTAATATTCAACTTTATGGATGAAACAAGGTGGAATGTGGGATTTGCTTTAAAATTAATGTCTCAGTTGGATTTTGGCAGACCGAGTCATTTTTAAAAAAAGAATTTAGGGCCGAGCATTTAGCTCAGTGGTTCTGGTGTCTGCCTTGCAAGCGCAAGGTCCCAAATTCTCTCCCCAGTAACCACATACTACAATGTCGCATGTGGTGACTCACGCCCACCAGCAATCAGTACCACATACCACAGTGCTGGGCATGGTGGCTCATGCCTGTAATCCCAGCACTTGGGAGGCAGAGACAGGAGGACTGCTGAGTTTGAGGCTCGCCTGGGCTACATAGTGAGTTCAGGGCCAGGCTGAACTATAAAAGTAAGACCCTGTCTCAAAAAAATAATGGTAATAATTTAAGGGCCTCGGGGATTTAGTTCAAGTGGTTCCATGCCTACCTTGGAAACACAAGGGCTGGACTTCGATCTCTAGTACCACAAATAAAAAAAGAAAAGAATTTAGTTTATTTTGGCTTACCCTTCCGGTCCAAGGTCAAGGGCTGCCCAAGATGATAGCCTTCTTGCTGCTAGGGTTCTTGGGTGGCACGGGGACCAGGGAGCACAGACACATGTCTTCTGGTGTCCTTCTTGTTGTAATGCCACCAGAGTCCACAGTGCAGCCCAGCCTGATGGCCCTACTCAGCTCTGATGCATCCAGAGGCCTCTGAACGCCTTTGACAGGTGGTTCCCACATTCCTCACACGTCATAGTTGGGATTCAACTCCAGTGTGAGTTTGGAGGGAAAACCACGTTCACACAGTGGGGCAGATGAGACAGGCTTGGCCATGAGCTGATCACTGTTGAAGCTGGGTGTTAGACACACGGGAGTTCAGGACACTGTCTTCTCTGTGTTATATTTGAAGTATTCCAGAAGAAAGAAAATAAAATAATTATCCGAAGAAGTCATCAACACAGGACTTGTTCGTGGAATTTGGAGCTGTGTTTTTATTTCCAAGTCTGTTTAGTCTTTTTTTCTTTTTAGACAGGTTCCTGCTTTGTCATTCAGGATGGCTCTGAACCAGCTATGTAGATAGGCTATTCTTGGAACTTGTGGAAGTTCTCCTGCCTCAGCCTCCTGAGTGCTGAGGTCACACGCATGCATCACCATCTAGGCTGGCCCAGCCAGTGTTAATGGAGCCAACTGCAGATTCTCTGTGGCGAGACTGTCCTCTACCTCCAAAGGTTTTGCCTGCTTGTGTCCACCTCGGTGACACAGGGACTGGACTGTCCTTGCCACTTAACCTATAAACTGTGGCTCGCCAACCACTGAGTTATTACGAAGGGATTTTCACGAGGACTTTTTCTCAAATCATTTTGTTTTCCAGAATTCCCTTCTCCGAGTTTGAACTCAAGTACTCATGTGATCACAAGGGGTCAAAATGTGTCTCTGTTCTGTTCCCACACGAACAAATCGCTGAACATCACCTACTCATTGTTTTTGCATCAGCAACACCTGGGAACCAAGGAAGGCCAAGGCCAACCCGTGACTTTTTACCTAACCATCTCCAAAGCCAATGATTCAGGCCCTTACAAATGCAAAGCTGGTGTTTTCAACTGCTCCAAATATAGCCACGCGTTCTCCTTTGTGGTCAAGGGTGAGTAGACAACTTGCGCCTGCAGTCTGAGGGGTTCTTTTGTGTACAGTCTCAAGAGCCTGGAGTGGGTCAGCTTCTGTCACGGTGACCAAATACCTGAGAGAACAGTCAGAAGGCAGGGAGTATTTCCTTTAGCTCAGAAGTTTCAGTCCCTAGTTCGATGCGTCCCCCACGTTCAGGCGCTGGATGAGGCTGAGCTCACAGGGGAAGGATGTAGTAGAACAAAGCTGCTTCCACCCTGGAAACCAGGGAGCAGAGAGAGGGAAAAGGACGGAGAAGGGCTTGGGGTTAAATGCTCCCAACTCGCACCCCCAGGGATCTGCTTCCTACCCTGGGCCCCAGATTCCGTTTCCATTACCTACCAATCATGCCATCAAATGACGATTCGCTGATGATCCGGTCACCCACTCAAGACTTCTGAGGGACATCTGAGATCTAAATCGTAAACTGGGCAAGTCTGTTACCACAGTCGTTTTTATTGCTTATTTTTTTATTTTATATTCTATTTTGAGGCAGGGTCTCACTTTGTAGTTCAGGCTGGCCCTGAGCTCAGCCTCCAACTCACATCACAGGAATCCTCCTGCCTCTGCCTCCTGAGTGCTGGGATTACAGGAGTGAGCCACCACGCCTTGGCACTGTGGTATGGGGGTCTGATTGCTGGTGGGCTGAGTCTCCACGCCCAGCATTGTTGTATGTGGTTACCGGGGGATCAAACCCAGGTCCTTGCACTTGCAAGACAGGCCCCGGAACCGTGGTCCTTATTTTACTCATTCCATTTCATGTCATCTTTCAAAGACTTTGACTATCTCAGATCACAGTCTTAACAGATGATTTATTGTATAAATCCTATCTTGTGGCAAAAAAAAAAAAAATTACTTCTTTTTTTTTTTTAAGATTTAATGAAGAAACTGTAGAGTCAGTGTTTACCCATGTGGACAGAGTCTGTGTCCCCCACTGTCACCCACCCACTTCCCCTCAGAGTCAGGGGCCTTCCCGGGCCAGCATTCTTCTTGCCCAAACTCATTTTAAGTTCTGTGTTTTTCTCTGGTGTCTTCCCATCCTAAGTGTGTGATAGCCCAACATCAATGGCCTCCCCTGCGAAGGTGACTTTGATAACAGGCTCCTGTGATAAAGGAAACCTGTCACTATACCTGGAGTCTGGTAAACTTAGGGACCATTGCTTTCTGATCAACTCTGAGTGATTCTCTGACTCTCCTACCTAGTACAGTAGCCACCAGCCATGTGTCACTATTGAAATTCAAATTAAATAAAATTAGAAGCACAACATTTCCTTTCATGGTCTCATGAGTCACAATATCAACTGCTCAAAAGTCACAAGTGGCTAGTGGCTGCTGTAGTGGACCACATATAGAACATTTCCATCCTGACAGAAAATTCTATTGGACAGCAGTGTTGAGGTCAGTGATTCCTAGCTCCAAGGTCATAACTGTATTAATAATCTAATAATAAATAGGGCCAGGGATTTAGCTCAGTGGTTCCAGTGCCTGCCTTGTAAGTGCAAGGACCCGAGTTAATCTGGGTAGCCACATACAACAATGCTGGGTGTGGAAACTCAGCCCACCAGCAATCAGAACCCCATACCACAGTGCCAGGAGTGGTGGCTCAGGTCTGTAATCTCAGCACTCGGGAGGAAGAGGCAGGAGGATTGCTATGAGTTCAAGGTTGAGCTCAGGGCCAGCCTGAACTACAAATTGAGACTCTGTCTCAAAACAGAACAAAAGAAAACAATTAATAGTGACAGATGATTTTCCTAAAAGAATGCTCATAAAACTAAGACTATATATTTGTGTAGGCAGATTTTTTTTTGAGGGGGGTATACTGGGGATCGAACTCATGACCTTGTACTTGCAAGGCAGGCGCAGTGCCACTGAGGTATATCTCTAGTTTATATAAATTTTTGCAGAATGCTTTAAACAATACTATGGGTCCCAGGTTAAAGCCAACAATCTTTTGGCATGAACTAAGTAGGAGTCACAATGGTCAAAGGGATATGCGGGGTGAGCGGAACCTACAAACAGTGCTGGAGCGTGGGGGGTATGCAAGGGCATTAACTTAACTGACAGCATTCTCTAGGGGTGGGCAGTGAATACACAAAGGTGAACACGGGGCTTCCCTGCAGTGTATCAGAGGAACATTACACTGTCCTGTAGCACTGGCTTGGGAGATGACACTGAGTCGTCTTCAGTTAAGTCAGATCAGCAACTATCTCTCAAGTGCCTCCTATGTACAAGCGACGGTGCCCCTGGGATTTCAGTGGTGCCTAAGGACTGGTCATGTCCCCAGGCCTGTGAGGGATGAAGAAAAAAGCAACAAACACAAACTCCTTAATCACTGATTCACTTGTCATACGTTTAATGACCGAGATATGCCAAGTGCCTGGTTTGTAGAAGTCCTGTCCCTGTGGGCCTTCCATTCCTGTGGGGGAGACACAGCCTTGCACCCCAACAAATGCATCCCGAGCTGGGCTGGATGCTGCACGGGGAGAGAACCTGGCTCAGCGGTGGGGAAAGTAGAGGGGAGGGAAGACGCCCTGCGTAGGGTCTCAGGGCTTCCGGAGGGGCTGACCCTGAGGCAGGGCCCGGGGGAACGGGGCGATAATCTTGGGAGACACGGAGAGCGCTGTAGTCAGAGGACCAGAGCACATTCAGAGCTCCAGCTTGGGATAGGCCTTGGATGGCCCAAGGACCTCCAAGGGCGGTGACGAGCTGAAGGCCACACGAGGGGAGGGCCCCACACGGGACTGGAGAGGGCCGAGTCCTGAGGGGCTCGAGCCATCGGAAGAGTTGAGGCCCTTTAGGCCCGCGGGGGAGTATTACAAGTATTTTTCATCCTTGAAGTGAATTCATTCAATGGCGGAGGGTTATGAGACACAAGGGCAAAGTGGGTGTTGGTTGAGAAACCCTGGCTTTCATCCAAGACAAAAGCTGGACGTGGGGCTGGACATGTGGGATGGACAGGCGTAAATGGACTGAAGAAATATTTCTGAAGAGCAGTCCAAAGGCCTTGCGGGCAGAGTAGCTGTGGGGGCGCTAGGTAATGAAAGAACGGGAGATCTCTACATTCTAAATTGATGAGTACTGTCCACTAAAATGGGAGGAAGCAAAAAAGCAAGATTTTAAAGGTGTTTTTCTGTCTACCGATTGAATGATTAACTAGGAGATGAACCAGAATTCAGTTTCAAGCGGGTTACGTCTGAGTCTCCCATGAGACATCCCGGTGGACGGTCATGTCCGCAGAGGTAGTACAAGGAGCGCAAAGAGGGAGCACTTCCGCCTCAAGGATTTAAGGAAAATGAAAAGAAAGGGCTCCTTCAATCACACGTCTAGTTAGCTAGACCTCTGTACTTGCATCGTATCTGTCAGTTTTCTATCTATCCATCATCTGTTTGCCTTCCATCCATCTGGTTTGTTGGAGTTGCCTTCCACAGTCTTTGTGTGGCGCTTAACTGGCCCATCCAACCTCACGGACATTCACAACTTTCCATCACTTTGGAGAGCAACCCTTGGCCCAGTTTCGGTCTCGGGGAAGCTCACACTGTGTGTTTCCTCATGAATGTCTCAAGTTCTCTTTTCTGAAAATTACTGTGGTAGAATTCCCTTTTATTGCAAGACAACCTACTTTTTGTTTTTGTTTTGTTTTTCTGAGACAAGGTGTTGCTATGCAGCTCAGGCTGTTTTCAGACTTACTATGTAGGCCAGGCTTGAACTCATGGTGATCCTCCTGCCTCAGTTTCCCAAGTGCTGAGATTACAGGCATGTGCCACCACACTGGCTGCAAGATATTCTATTGGAGTAGGCACAAACAAACCTGCCCTTTATGACTGACATTTCTAAGTGCCATTTGTCAAGAATATTGTCACAGAGATTCCTGCTCAGTAGAACTAGGGAGTAAGGAGATGATAAATTATTTCTTTTGTGCTTATTTTATTTTGGCCCTTTTAGTTTATTGTTTCTGTGACAAATTGATATATTGTTTCCCAAAAAATCATGGATTCTGGGATTGGTCCTAACTGTTCTATTTTATTTTGAAATCCTCCTGCCCCAGCCTTCCAGTGTCTCAGGTCATAGACCACCCTGCCTGGCAGGAGCAGGTTTAACTTTCATGAGCACAATCGGTCCCTCTTTGGAATGTCAATCTTGCAGTAGTATTGTGAAGGTCAAGCAGAGATTCTGAGTGCCTATCTTGGCTTCCTGCTTTATTGTAGCTAGATTGATGCCCCTGACTTGAGAGACTATGTTAGATTTCAGTACTTCCGGTCGAGCATTTCTATTGAGGCTTTTTAGCAGTGTCACTTCTGCTTTTTTGGAGGAAGTGAGAGATATCAGTGCACCTATGTTCTATTAATGAAAATACAGTTAGAGAACATGATATTTTTGGATTGAGATAAAAAAGCTCCTTAACCTCATGTTTGGTACTGGATAATTTCACAATTGTGCCCACTATCAAGAACAAACATACTGTAACTTCTGCAAAGGGCACCTCAGTTTCTCAGCACAGGGAGATAGGCTCCACTGCTGGCTTTCCACACACTTGGTCACCCTGCCTGGTCAGCCCTGTCACCCACGGGCCTGGCCACCTCGCTGCGAGCTTCTTGACTTCCCTGGAAGGAGGAGTTTATCTTCAGATCCTCAGCTGGGCCAGAGTGAGGGTTCGATTTCTACTTGGGACCGAGGGAGGGGTCAGGTGCAGGCAGGCTGGCTGGTTCAGGAGAAAGCCGCCAGTGCACTTTCTGCCACCCTCGCGGGGCGCATCATCAAGAGCTGTGGTGAGCACGGCGCGTCTTCTTCCAGGTGGAGACGGCTGTCCTTCGTGCCTGCTGGCGCTGCTGATTCCCGTGGCATGTTTGGTGCTGTTGGCAATAGTCCTGCTCCTGGTTTGTCTGATACCAAAATACAAAGCAAGTATGTTCCCTGTCATCAATTTCCCCTGGGTTCTGGATCTGACAGCAGGGCGGAGGGCGAGAGGAAAGGAAGGGGACTCAGAAAGGTAATAGAAGACAAGAAGAGGGCCAGGGACAGGCTTCCTGGATACCAGCGCCTGGCACAGTCCTCAGGTCCCGGGGACAACCCTGCTTGATGTGGCTGCAAGTGGGGACCACATGGGGACGAGCAGCGGGTGTGCTCACCGGAGCCCTGCGGCTTGCTCAGCACGCTGATGCCCCTACTTGAAATTCTTAGCAATTTTTCTATTCTTTTAAAAACTATCCTAGTTTTGAGTACTGCTGAAATAGAACCCAGCTGGACTGACTGTCTCCTGAAAACTACACAAAGCTTCTTACAGACCCTCAAGGAGAGAAACCACACGTGACTGTTACACGTGACTGTTACACGTGACTGACTGACAGCATGTTCCTCACGGGCCCTGGAGGGAGCGAGGGCTCAGCTCAGACAGCTGGAGTTTCGGACAAATCTCTGGCCCGCCCTTACCAGGCGGGTGCTCGGTCACTGAGCAGGTCACCCTTTCACAACTTGGGGGGTTCCGCTGATCGGCGGAAGAGACAGAGACCATGTATCCGAATTGGTTCAATGTAATGATTTTACACCAACTTATATAGGAAAAGCGCTGAGAGAGAATGTGCCCGAGGACCCTGCAAATACACCCACAGGAGGCAAAGTGTATGAAAACATCTGTCAAGATCAAGCAGGTATGGGAACGTTTTGTGGGATCTCTCAATGGTTGGTTTGGAGTTGTTTTTTTTTTTTTTTTTTTGAGACAGGGTCTCGCTTTGCGGTTCAGGCTGGCCCTGAGCTCAGCCTCCAACTCACACTGCAGCAATCCTCCTGCCTCTGCCTCCCAAGTGCTGGGATTACAGGCGTGAGCCACCACGCCCGGCACTGTGGTATGTGGTACTGGTTGCTGCTGGGCGTGAGTCTCCACACCCAGTATGGTATGTGGATACCAGGGATCGAACCCGGGTCCTTGCGCTTGCAAGACAGGCACCAGAACCACTGAGCTAACTCCCCGGCCCTGGTTTGGAGTTTTTAAAGTTCACTCAGAGCCAAAGGAATAGAGCAGAATGTCTGCTTCCCATCCCAACGTCCCTTCTTACCATCCAGGGCCAAGATGGGGGTTTAAATCCCCCTCGTGTGAAATAAATAGGCCACAGATGTATAAATACCACATCTTTTCTCTTGTTTGAGGAACTGAAGGGGTAAATGAGTTCTAAAATGTATGACAGGTATTGTGATAGGTATTGAAAATATTCAAAGGGAAAAGGGGGTGTAGTGTTAAGTAAAGAAGGGAAAGAAAAAATTTGATGATTTAAAAAAGGAAACAAAGCTAATTTATATACATAGGGAATAGGGGATGTGGGGCAGCAGGGGAATGGGAAAAAGTGAAAATTAAGCCATGTCATGTACTGGTACAAATTCTGTGTCTCTTGTGATCATAATGTATGTAAAATATACCGATAGTCAATTTAAAAAATAAATCAGTTTCCCTCATGGATATTCTCTTTGCTGGCACCAAATGACATTCAGATGTCTCCAAAATGCCATTATATATCTTAATTTTTCACATATTTTGGAAATTTTTTATATGAATTCAGAATATTACATGCTGTAGTCCCAAATTTTTCATAATCATATATTTTTATAAAATGTTATTTATTGTTGTTGTTTTTTGTTTGTTTGTGGGTACTGGGTTTTGAACTCAGGACCTCACACTTGCAATTCAGGTGCTGTGGAATTGAGCCACATCCCGGGTCCCATAATAACATCTTGTTAAAGACATTTACATTTCATTTTAATTGACAAATAAGTACAGTGAATCAGATGTGATGGTATGTGGCTATAATCCCAGCTACTGGGGATGCTGAAGCAGGAGGATCTCAAGTTTTAGGACCACCTTGGGTAAATCAGAGGGACTGTCTCAAAATAAAATTTAAAAGGCAGAGAATTTAGCTCAGTGGGAGAGTGCTTGCCTAGCATGCACAAGGACATTGGGTTCAATTCCCAGTACCCTCTCAAGGGTTGTCTGATATGTTATTTTGAAATATGCATACATTAGTTTTTTTTCTTCTGTTTTTACAGTGCTGGTACATGGTAGGCAAGTGGTAGTGAGAGTTTGTAAAATACACTCACTCCCTTGGTGATTTTGAAGAAGTCAGTACTTTGGTTTGGTTTGGTTTGAGTTTCGGGCTTTCACTGAGCTACAGTCTCAGCCTCTTTTTAAATTTTGGAGGATTTTTTGTTGTTTTTGAGTTGTTTTGTTTTGTATTGTTTTGTTTGAGACAGGGTCTCAGTAAGTTGCCTAGGGGGGACTTGAACTGAGATCTTTTCTGCCTCCGCCTCTCAAAGCGCTGGGATTACGGGCACTGCTCTGCGCCGGCTCACTGCCTTGTCATTGACCGTACCACCCTATGTACCTGGTCCCTGCTCTGCTCGCCAGCGGGCATCCCAGGCTGCCTGCAGATGAAGGAGACGCGGGGCGTGGCGGGCTGTGGGCGCCTCCTGCCAGATACTGACCCACAGCGCCAGCCTCTTTCCGAACGCTTTCCCCGACCCAGCGCAATACCCACGCCGAGTCACGTCCTTCCTGTTTTGCAAATGGGGAATCTGTGCCCAGGTTGAGGTCGAAGTGGTGTGTTTCCTACAGTCCAAAATAGCAAAAGGGCTCTGCGAAGCCCAGAGCCTTGACGCTACTGCCCCTGTGTGGTCGGAGACACGCAGAACGGGCCCGATAACTGTCTTGTCTTTTGTCAGACACAGGAAAAGAGATCCACTATGCTTCCCTCCTGTTCAAAGACGTGGCCCCCCGGAAGTCAGGTGAGCCGCAGCTCTGGACGGCAGAGATCACTGAAAGGAGACAGCCCGTCCCCATGAGGTCGCTGTGACCTTGGGCTTTAGCCCCAAGAGTGGGGGCCACAGGTGCACCCCAGAAAGCAGCAGTGACCAGTAGCTCAGCTTCCAGTAAACTACTCAGAGGAAGAGGTGTGGGAAGAGAAGGAAAGGTGGGAACGCACTGTCCCCGAGAGGAGAACACACAGTCACTACTGTCCTAAAACATTTTCACAAATAAATTATTCACCCCAATCTAGGGGGGGAAAAAAACAAAAACCAAACAAAAAACCAACAGTTACTACTTGGTTTTCTTAAGCCATCCAGCTCCTGGAAACAGAAATTCTTTCTTGGCCTTCTGGACACATAGCCTCAATTTACTATATTTTTTCCCCTCCCTCTTTGTATTTCAGAAGCCTGTCATGATTGTAAAACTGATCCATTCTGAACTCACCTTGTAAAACATAAAGAAACGACTTCAGTGTCAGTCACTTTCTTGAAATGATTTACACGGAGACAAAGAAAATTAAGTTGGCACTTTTAAAAGTCTAGCTTAAATCAGGCACGGTGGACTGTTCTGTAATCTCAGCACTGGGAGGCTGAGGCAGGAAGATTGAGAATTTGAGGCCAGCCTGGGCTATGCAGCAAGTCCGAAGGGAGCACGGACTGCATAGAGACTCTCTCAAACAGACCAACAAATAAAAATATCTGAAGTGAGTCTTTGCTTTCCACATTGAAACATTATTCCTTTGGTTCTTTTGCGCACATCCAGCCGGTCATCAGACAACAGCATGGTCAGGTGAAGCCCCACAAGGAACTCTTTTTTTTTGTTTGTTTGTTTTTAAATTGAGACAGAGTCTCGCTTTGTAGTTCAGGTTGGCCCTGAGCTCAGCCTCGAACTCACATCACAGCAATCCTCCTACCTCTGCCTCCCAAGTGCTGGGATTACAGGCGTGAGCCATCATGCCTGGCACTGTGGTATGTGGTTCTGATTGCTGCTGGGCGTGAGTCTCCATGCCCAGTATTGTTGTATGTGGTTACCAAGGACTGAATCAGGCCTTAGGCTTGCAAGGCAGGCGCGGGAACCACTAAGCTAAATCCCCGACCAAGGAACTGTTTTAAATGTTTCTGCTTCTTGTAGATATGGGCCCTTCTCTCCTTTCCAAGGTCACTTTAAAAAGAATAATTCTTAGGCCAGAGTACTTTTCAAAAGTGGCTCCTGGAGACAGCACAATGACCGTTTTACATCACCCAAGTCTGCCCAGGGTTCAAGAGCAAAAACACAAAGCAAAATGTGTATCTAAATACTTGTGACCCAACATCCTTGTAAAGAGGAACAATCCCAGGATGTAAAGATAATAATCATAAATATATATGCATAGAATACCAGTGCACTGAACTATATAAAACAAACATTAACAGACATGAACAATCAAATAAGCTCTAAGACCATTGTAATGGAGGACCTCCATACCCCCACTGTCACAAGTAGATGAACAAAACCAAAAAATCAGCAAGGAAATATCAGAACTGAACCAAACTCTTGAACAAGTGGACTTAGTAGATGCCCATCGAGTGTTCTACCTCACAACATCAGAAGGCACATTCTTCTCAGCCGCGCATGGGACATTTTCCAAAACAGACCACATACTAGCTCATAGAACATGGTTAAGTAAATGCAAAGGAACTGAAATTATCCCATGCATATGATCAGAACACAGGGCAATGAAACTGGAAAAAACCCACAACAACTACATAAACACATGGAAATTAAATAAAATCCTCCTGAAAAACTAAGAGGTCACAGATGAAATTAAAGAAGAAATTAGACAATTTCTACAATTAAACAATAATGACAATACAGCATACTAGAAGTTAGGAGATGCAATGAAATTAGTCCAACGAGGAGAATTTATAGCAGTGGATTCTCATACTCATGGAAAAACAAGGTGAATGCAAATAACCTAATGTTGAACCTCATGCTTCTAAAGGAAAAAAAACCAAAATCAAGAGCGAGTCAAGCTCAAATATCATATGAGAAAGGGAATTATAAAGGTCGGAGCAGAAATAAATACAGTGGAGACTAAGAAAGATACAAAGCACCAATGAATTGAAGAATTGGTTCTTTGAAAGATTAAATAAAACTTGGGACAGGGATTTAGCTCAGTAGTTCCGCAGCCTGTCTTGCAAGCGTAAGGGCCCGGGTTCGATCCCCCGGGATACCTATCCCCCACATACCTATACTGGGCATGGAGACTCACCCCAGCAGCAACCAGTACCACATACCACAGTGCTGGGCATCATGGCTCACGCCTGCAATCCCAGCACTCGGGAGGCAGAGGCAGGAGGATTGCTGCGATGTGAGTGTGAGGCTGAGCTCAGGGCCAGCCTGAACTACAGAGCGAGACCCTGTCTTAAAACAAAACAAAACAAAACAAAACAAAACAAAACTGACAAAATCTTAGGCAACTTTATAAAAAAAAAGGAATGAAAAGGGTGAAATCACCACAGATACTGCAGAAAACAGAAGATCATCAGTGCCTACTTCAAGAACCTGTATTCTAATAAGATGGAAAATAAAGAAGAAATAGACAGATTCCTAGATACATATGAATTACCAAAGCTGAATCAAGAAGATTCAGAAATTCTAACCAATATCACACCATACCTGCCTGACAAACAAGGTCCTGAGTTTCATCCACAGTACCACACACACACACAAAAAAGATATTGGAAAAGCTGGCTTTTCATACGCCAGAGACTAAACCTAGACCCTACCTGGGCTTGAAGGCACACACCTCTAATCTCAAGACTCATGAGGCTGAAGCAGAAGGATCGCAGTGAGTTCAAGGACAGCCTGGGTTACATCATTAGTTGAAAGTCAGCCTGAACTACAGAATAAGGCCGTGTCTCAAAATAAATAAATAAATAAATAAATAAATAAATAAATAAATAAAACTAGACGCATCTCTTTCACTTAACTAATCTAAACTAAAATCAAAATGGATCAAAGATATAAATATTAAAACAGAATTACTAGGGAATTACAAAGGTCGGATTTAGCTCAGTGGTTCTGGCACACCTGCCTGGCAAGCACAAGGTCCTGAGTTTGATCCCTGGTAACCAGATACCACAATGCCCGGAGTGGTGGCTCACGCTGCTGGAAGATAGAATACACAGAATTCTTGAAGACATTGATATAGGCAAAGACTTTATGAACAAAATCCTGACTGCACAGGAAATAGCCCAAAGAATCAACAAGTGAGGTTTTCTCTTATTAAAAAGCAAAATAAACCACCAACATAGTGAAAATAAAACCCACAGTGTGGGAAAATACACTTACCAGCTCTTCCTCAAAGTACTAATATCTAGAATATATACAAAACTCAAAAAAAATCAGACCTGTAAAAAAAAATTTTTTTTTTTGAGACAGGGTCTCACTTTGTAGTTCAGGCTGGCCCTGAGCTCAGCCTCAAACTCACATCACAGCAATCCTCCTTCCTCTGCTCCCAAGTGCTGGGATTACAGGCTTGAGCCACCACGCCCGGCACTGTGGTATGTGGTACTAGTTGCTGCTGGGCGTGAGTCTCCACACCCAGTATGGTATGTGGTTACTGGGGATCAAACCTGGGTCCTTGCGCTTACAAGACAGGCGCCGGAACCACTGAGCTAACTCCCTGGCCCTATCCCAAGATCTTTAATTTAATTATGTCTGCAAAGATCCTTCTTCCAAGTAAAATCATATTCACAGTTTCCAGGAACTGGGGTGTGGACATGTTTTGGGGTGTCATCATTCACCTGCTACAAGAGACAAAATGATTTTTAGCTTGAATCTCTCAATCTAGGGATTATAAGTCAAGTCAAATAAAAATTAAGAGACATTTCTAGGATTCCAGGTAAACAAACAAACAAACAAAAAACCTCAACCAGAATATTTCTACTCTGTTTTTTATTTAGGGGTGGCCTGAATCTCAGCCCTAATGGTTCCTGATAATAAATCTCCAGCCAGCCAAATCATAGCCATCGTTACTGAGACTCTAACTCCAGGATGACGCCATACAAAGTCATTTATTGATTTGCTTTCACAAGTAAGGAAACAGCTAGTTAAGTGGTTGAACTTGGAATTAAGTCCTAGTGGAAAAAGCAGAACCGCTAGTCTTAGCACTGTCTCTCCAGGGTGGGAAGAGATCCACAGGTTGAGATCGGTGTGAAGATCTCTCTGTTGTAAAGCAATATTCATGAGCATCATTCCTCCCTTTCTCTGTTGATATTTTCATGTGGGGAAATTAGTATATTACAGAGAGTAGGCAGGTGGAGTATCCCAGGTCATACCCACCTGAGGTAAGGCTAGGCTCAGTCGTGAGCTTCTCCTGAGTAAGTTTCCTAACCTCTCTTCCTATCCCCGCTGTGTCCTCATTAGTGGGTGTTTAGGGGCCGAGGATGATGCCACATCATGGGTCCGTTGTGCGAATAAACTCCGGAAATGAACATAAAGGCCCTAAGCAGGATTGGGTACTTAAGAGAAACTCAAAGTGGGTATCTGCTCCAGGGCAACGTGCTTCCTCTGGGACACACTTGTAGGCCACCACTCTTAGAAACCTTTAAGACTGATGCCACAGACTTGGCAACGTGACCATCATTGGCTTTGTCATTTGCCTTAACCAAACTCCTTCGTCAAGTGCAGCCTGAGACCAGGACAGGGAACAGGAGTTGAAGGGGACGCTGGGGGCAGAAGAGGGGTGCTGGAGGAGACAGGCAGGGAGGAGGAAAAGCCAACACCCGGGAATGGTGGATTTCACAGTCCCGGGCCTAACTGGGTGGGACTCCATTAGGATCTTCTGAGGTCTCCGAGTCCAGGATGCCTCTCAGAAACATTTGCTGGAGGATGGACAGGGACAGACCTTTAGGAATCGACAGTTACCTCAGAGAGTATGTGTGCTGCAGGCCTGGTCTACCAGCCACCATGTCAGGGACAGGGCACACAAAAGAGGTGTGTTCTGCCAGGGCGTGGTTCTCCGACTGCAAAGTGAACCGCAGCCTGTGTGGAGCTGTTCCCCACAAGACGTGAGGTGCTGTGCGGAGGAGGCCCACGTGCCTCCACCCCAGCCTCGATCGATCTCAGTGGTCCCGTGTCCTCTGTGACAATGACACGGCAGTTGAGTACTCCAGGAGGTGCCAGTCATCCCCCTAAAGGTCTCCTGAGAAGGTTAAGGGAAGAGATTTTCTTGCCCCATCACCCATTTCTAGATTCTCTTCCCCCTCATTCCTGCTGGTCTACATGGCTGGGGTGACCCAAATCTTCAACCCTAGAAGTCTGAGCCCTTCACGACGTGCCGTCGCCAGGCCCCGGGGTTGGGGGTGGGGCGCATTTGACATTTCCTGTTGTCACCGGATGTGGAGACATCAAACGTGCTCTCCTGAGTCAGTCCCTGGACGTATTCCTCCCTTGCTACTGTGGCTGCTCGCGGGTCCGGTGGCCACCTGGCTGATACCCAGCCCACCGTGGTTTTGTCCCTGGGGTTGTTCAGCGCCTCTTTTCTCACAGGCACTCTCAGATGAGCAATGGAACCCCTGCAGTGGGCTTCGATCTGCGATCTGCTCCATGCTACAACACACGGCAAGAAGAAAACCTTAGAGGCGGAGTTAGACAGACAAATACGGGGAGCCAGGATGTCCACCAATTGTGCGGTCAGAGGCTTGAACGAGAAAAAGCCCTGAGCACTCAGAGCTGTCGATATTTATTGGTGACATCATAGACGGAAGTAAAGGGCTACGTGAAGGGACTGTATGGAGTTGCTATGGATGTGATGCAGATGCAAGTGAGGCTTCTGAAGGAAGAGACAAAGCATTCTTGAATTAGGAACAGAACAGACAAAATATAGGTCGTGGCTAATAACCTTGTCTTTTTAGTAAAGAGGGTGTTAACTTTGGGAAGGGAAGTTGGGTACAAGTCACTCTGACCTCGGCAGATAGGCTTCGGCTTCCACAAACAAGCCGATTGCTTGCAGCCACTTTGGGCATGATCCACAGTGAGGTCCCCAGCCCAAAGGGCAGGAAGGAGGATCTTGTGTTCCCCTCCCACTCCTCCGTGTTTACCAACACCATCTTTCCCACATTCCCCCATCTCCTGCTCCTGAATCCACCACCAACCGCTCACTGACGCCCAGGAGAGTGAGTGTGTGTGTTCTCCCCACACAAAGAACAGATGCCCCAGACCCCGAGCATTCTGTGGAGCTCCGCGGCAGGAAAGATTCGCCTCTCCCTCCGCCGCTGGGCCGCCCTGACTGGGGCCAGCTGTGGTCTATTTCTGAACCTCACCAAAACATCAAGTCAGCCACATCCAACCAGCTCTGTTTCCTTCAGCGAGTAAAATGGACACACAGGAAGGAGGCGGGAGAGACTGGGCCCCCGGCTCCTGCGTTTCACTCTCTGCCTACGGATCTGCTCAGGTCCAGTGCTGAATGTCCCAATTCCTTTATGTAGTAGATCACTGGTTTCTCGCCTAGTCTCTTACCTAGTAGAGTGGACAATAATCCTGCACCCCCATCTGGGACCTTTAGCCACACAATCACTTGAGGTCCTGTGCCCCAGAATGCAGTCCCATGTGGCATGCCAGGAGTTGCGTTTCAAATGGTAAGTTTTGCTTTGAGGTAGAAGGCACGGTCTTGCTACAGAACCTATGAGTTGGTGCTGGATGTCTTCACATCGATTTACGATGGACATCTCCAGTAACCCTCAATCTGCCGCTCAGATGGCCTCAGTAGCAAGGCAGCTAGACAGAGCCTGAGTGTCAATAACACTCAAACTTGCAGCCTCTGGGCTGGGGATGTAGCTCAGCAGTACTACGCCTGCCTGAGTGCAAGGTTCTGACACCCCCCCCCACACACACACTCCCCAAATCAGTGGCCTGGTCCCTAGCATTCTCCCCAGAATCTGTCACTGCTCTCTAGTTTGCCGTCTTGGCTGGGGATGGGCGGACAGTTTCAAGAGCTTGGTGTTCCTATAGAAACAGCCTACAAGGCACATGCCAGGGCTCTGCCAGCTGCATATCCATCCTAATTCTATAACCAGGAACTGGGAAATGACTGTAATGTGGCCCTGCGGGGTATTGGACCCAGCGAGTGAAAAAGCTTAGAGCAGCATTTTGCTTATCACCCAGCTGCCCCGCGCTCCAACTTGAAAACAGCATTTTGAATTTCTCGGGATCAGTTTCAGTTTTTGTGACCTTGTATCATCCAACAGCTCCGAAACTCCCCAAAAGCACCGGCTGCCTCATTTCTTCAGCTTATACACTGTCTGCCGCAGAGGTATCGGAACCTTTGGACAGGACGAAGGAAATATTTGTCGTGTGTACTTGCTGCTTCGCAGGGGCCTCTTCTCAAGGGGATCTGGTATTTGTCGCACTCAGTGGGCCAGAGATGATTCCCATCTGGAAGTGGGCGGGAGTTCTGACCTCCGCTACAGGCTGGCACAGGTCTCCCATTTGGCTGCTTTGACTCTGTCTTTGTTTCTTTCTCTGGTTGTAGGAACGATACCATCCTTGGGGGTCTGTTTCTCTCACTCTTAGGGACACCTGGGTGTTGCCACGAATTCTAGCCACTCTGGTCTCACCTCCACCGAGGCCATCCCATTAGCCTTGTCCCCACACTGGCATGCCACCGCTCAATCTCTGTTGTTCAGGACTTGGCACTGTGGCTAGGACCAAGGAGGCATCTTCCGGGCAACTCAGAGGGAAGCCACCACTTAATTTCCTCAGCACCAGGGTCTCCATCCCAATCCACTTGAATCGCTTTAGCAAAGGGAATGTCCTCTAAGTCCACTTGAAGAACTAGACGGCTGTCTCCCTTGAGAACGTCAGTCCTCTTACCTCCCTCTCTGAGCTTTCTGACTCCCTCCCTCCATATTTCATTCAGACTTCTCCTGCATCTCCACCATATTTTCTAGACTCTGGCCATGCGTGACACGAAGAGGTTGTCAACCACGGAGGCGTGTCTACATTTTTTAGTTGCTGTCAAAAAATGAAAAGGGATAAAACTAACTGAAGTCATATATCTTATTTTAATCCAATATATATAAAACCACATCATTCTACCATGTGCCTCCAGCTCTATTTCATCAAAATGTAGGAGCCGTTCCAGCAGCATATTACGAGCAGCTCTGCGTGTTCTTGACAGGACCCTGGACACAACTTCTCCGGTCCAGTTTTATATTCTGGACCCTCCAGCTCAGCGCCCTCCTCCCTCCTCTTCCTTATGACCCCCCAGCTCCTGAAAGACCCTTCAGCCCTTGGGCAGGTGGGGCTGCCTCCCACGGCAGGGACTGTCCTTCACTGCACAGGCTCTGCCGACATCAGACCTTAGTGATCTAGGAGGAGACAGGGATGGATCTTAAAGAAGAAAAGCAAAATGGTGAGCAGTAGAGAATGGTAGTGCCAGGGCAGGGTGGGGGAAGGGTTGCTGAATTTCGGTTTGGGAAGATGAAGTTTTGGAGATGGATGACAGTGAGGAATGTGAACAATATAAATGTATTTTGCCACACTGAACTGCTTAGGATGGCAAAAGTTACATGCACTTTACAGCAATAATTGAAAAGCATATTGTGGAGCACTGGTTTTATGTGGGGCCTTCTGGCAAAGTAGGGGTGCTATCCCCAAGCAGGTGTGGAATAGCTGCTTGTGCCTGTCCAGAGGGCTCGAGAGAATCAGGTGTTTCAAGGCCCCAGCCACCCACACCCCACAGCTCTGCCTTCCCCGCCACGCCCGAGGACAGCAGGGAACTGCTGGTGTGCCCGCTGCGTCCCCTTTGCTGTGCTGTCCTTTAATCAAACCCTGACTTTCAGCACAGCATCCCCTTTGGCTGTGGGAGATCAGAGTAGCTTTAAACTGTGCCAGGGAGGCCCTCTGGGTTTCCAGCCTGCCCTGAATCGATAGCCTCTCATTTTCTCCTTGCAAAGCTTCTAATGCACGTAAGAGAAGCCAACCAACTCCATCATCCATGTAATTATCATTAGTCCCAACCTTTCAAGTGCTGGCACTACTGCGTAACCCAGAGCCTCACTTTCCCTGCGTTTGCTCCTCCACCTCAGGGGATGTCTTGGTGACCAGAAAGCCACAGTGGGCTGAGAGTCCTCACCACCCCACTTGTCACTGGCAGTGGAGTCCTCCTCAACAGCAGTTCAGGGGGTGACTTCCTCCCCCAGGGCTGCTTGTGCGGGCTGTCTGGCCCATCTTTACTAGACTAGTGCAGAAACCATAGTCTGAGATCAGACTGGTACAAACAACTTGTTTTAGTAGGCCACAGGACAGGGGACTTCTGGAAAAGCCAGTTGCAGGGTGTGCTGTTGAGCTGGCCACTGCAGTGAGCAGCTGGGCCTTGGCCCAGTGGAACCTTCTAGGGCAGGAAAGAGGCTCCCTTGGAATCATCCCCCATCCTCAGTGGGGAGAGGCCTTTACTCACGGGCTTCTGACTCCACCAGCCGAAGGCAGCCCCGGAAGAGGCTGCCCTCCCCCTGCCAGCCTGTGCCTGTGGGCATCCCCTGAAGGCTTCCCTTCATGTCTTACTCTTGGTCCTGGGAAAGCTCCCGGACAGAAAATTAAAGACACATTTGTGCACTTGCAGCATAAAGCTGTCGGTACAGAGTAGGTCAAGCCTCAGCCCAGATGGAATAGAGGTGAGATTCACACGACACAGATAAGAGGTGGCTGATTTGCCCAATGACATCTTGCACTGAGCTATAATATGTTTCAGGTACTAAGTTCTCTGTGTACCTCTCTTTGCAGAGTCTCATATAGTACACCTCTTTTTTTTTTTTTTTTTAGGTTTTTTGAGACAGGGTCTCACTTTGTGGTTCAGGCTGGCCCTGAGCTCAGCCTCAAACTCATACCACAATCCTCCTGCCTCTGCCTCCCGAGTGCTGGGATTACAGGCGTGAGCCACCACGCCCGGCACTGGTATGTGGTACTGGTTGCTGCTGGATGTGGGTCTCCACACCCAGTATTGTTATGTGGTTACCGGGGAATCGAACCCGGGTCCTTGCGCTTGCAAGACAGGCGCCGGAACCACTGAGCTAACTCCCCGGCCTAGTACACCTCTTTTTTTGAAGAAGAAGAAATTTCTTTTTCCCTCTGTACATACAAAGAGAAACTGAGGCAAAGGTCACTGAGATAGTGTCTGATAGAGACAAGAAAATAACTCAGGTCTGAGTGACAGGAGAGCCTACATTTTTTTTTTTTTCATGGTGGGGACAGGGTTTCACTCTGTGGTTCTGGCTGGCCTGAACTTGCTATATAGCCTCAAACCTGTAGCAATCCTTTTGCCTTAAAAAAAAAAAAAAACAGAAAAGAGGAAAGGAAGAAAGAGGATTCATGGCCGACAATAGGGTCCTGAAGATGTGACAGTCAGGGGCAGAAGCAGTGTGAGGAGAGGGGGGTGGACAGCAGCCGAGCAGACAGGATGACACCCCTGAGAGGAATCCAAGGACCGTCTCACCGGACAGATGGCTCTGCGTGAGGACGGGTTTGAGTGGGGTCCAAGCAGTGGGTTACTTGGAGGATTACCACGAGTGAGATCAGTACGGACCCTGGCAGGTGCCTGTTAGGTGGGAGACTATCGATTTCTAGAGAGCTCTGACAGCAGAAAGGAAGCATCACTGTCTGGAAATAATAATATTTACCCCTTAGGGGGAAAAAAAAACCCAACTTTTCCTACTCATGACATTTTGACACCAGATGTGTAGGGTTTTACAATCTCAACAGTATGTGCCACTTGGATACCAACTGGGTGGGTGATGCTTCAAATTGGATATTAACTTATATTAGAGCAGGTCCCACAGGGTCGAGGCTCCATCCCATAAAACTGCCTCATTGGGGGTCAACTGCAAGCCCACACCTCCCTTACTCTTTGAACAACTGGCTGTAGATCAGAAGTTCCTAGTGTCCTTCCTCAGTCTTGACAGTTTTCTAGGATGGTTCACAGAACTCAGGAGTTCGGGTGGAGGAAGTCCCTCAGCTGCTCTTGTTGGGGCCTTGGGCAAGTGACTGCATGATGCGGTGCTAGAGTAGACTTGCTCATAGGAGGCGGAGGTCTGGTCAGAAGAGGTGGGCCACTGGGGTGTGGCCTAGCAGGGTGGACCTTCCTCCCAGGCTGTCCTCTCCTCTCTCCACTTCCTGGCTGCTATGATGTGAGCAGCTCTCCTCCGCCAGACCCTTCTCTAGGCCATTTCTGTAGAAACCCTCAGAACACAGACTGAAACTTCCAAAATATGAACAGAGACAAATCTTTGCTACATTGTGGGAGATACCATTATTGACTTATTATAAAGGGTATGGATGAGCAGCCAGACCAAGAGTTGCTGAGTGCAGGAATTTCTGTTCTCATGGAGTTCGGGCACACCACCCTCTTGGCATATGGATGCACTCATCAAGATGTTTCACGTCCTTCAGTCCCTTGCCTTGTCTTCGACACCACCCCCCTGTCCTGGGATCAAATCCAGTGGGTGCTAGGCAAGCACTCTTGTGCTGAGCTGTATGCTCAGCCCCTCTGACAGTTCTGGAGATGACAGGCCTCACTTCCAGTTCACCAATGCGATCCACGATTAAGATCTGGGATGCATTTTTGGCAGGAATATTGCAAAGGATTCCTTGTTGTTCTTGTGGTCCGATCAGTGTATGACTTTACCTCTTTTGCCTGGGGATTCTTTTGCTTACTTGGTTAAACTTGTACCTGGTGGATTCCCTCAGTGTGATGGATATTTTGTGGTACTCTGATAGGTACTCTGAAATCATGTGAATATACTTTATCTGTTTGGAGTCTAGGGTTCATCATGTATATCTTTATAGAGAAAATGGATTCCTATTTTATTCAATGTTATCATCTATTGCTATTATAATTTATGACAGTGTTCACATTGCCCAAGATTCACAAGGAGGGTCCCCTCCATGCTGGCTTCTATGTTCTTCAGACATGCTCCCAGTATTCTTTGCACATTTCTTTACCTTTTGCTGTAATATCTTCTGGGTTTGTCCTGTACTTGTTCTGATACTGCTCTGAGGTGAGCCATTTTTCCAAGGAGTCCCAGTCCCTTTGAGGTAAGCTCTCTATTGAGAAACCAGGCTCTGGGCTCCAGGTGTCATTGCTGTGGGGGTCTTGCTGCTTCTCGACCCCATCACTGCTCAGAGCTTAGGGACATATTTATACATATACTCCATTTACATCTCTATTTCCATATATAATGAAAACTATGAATTTACACTGGCACCCTCAATTCCAGCCAACACCACAGTGCAGGCTAGTCTTCTGCCTTGTCTTATTTCTAATCATCTTTGATTGTAAGAAATGGGTCATCTGATGTACCCTCATCTGATGTACTGTGCTTAGTTAATGTGCTTGTACATAACTCTCCAGGGAGACACCTATTTGGACTCTGACATCCCCTACAGAAGCCCCTTTAAGTTCTCAGCTCACTAGCGTGGACCACAGAGTGAATTCAAGACCAGCCTGAATTAAATTCTTCCCCCTCAGCTTCCTACACCCGAGCCAGAACCACTTCCTTCAGCTCAGCAGATAATCCCTGCCACCACCTTGGGCTATAACACCCGCAGCAGTCTGCTCTTCCGCTCAGAATCCACTCAGAACCTGACATCCACACGGCACAAAGAACTCGATACCCACTCAGGGCTGCTATCGGCCCCCTTGGACGCACAGCCCTCCAGGCACTGCCATGAGCTCGCCCTTCCTGCCCCCAGGGCCCCACGCCTGCCTCTCCTATCCACCAGCAGACCCGGCACCACAGCCACACTGGCTCTGTCTGAGCACACAGACAACTGCTGTGACCAACCCCATATGGTTCCTCCTCTTTACCCCCAAAGGCTGCTACTTACTGTAGTTCCACTCCACTTTCTCCTTGCCTGGCCTCTGGCGTGTATTATCCCATCCACAGACAGCTGAGAAGGAAAAAGGAAGATGAAGAGGATCACATGAGCTTTTCACATCAATAACCTCACTTTTTTCACATCTAGAAGCTTCACGTTGGTTCTTTTTCAAAGCCCATAATTCTTTTTGTTCTGCAGTACAGCACTATACAGTATCTAAATGCAGAAGTGCATATGCTTTGTGTACAGACTAACAAATGAGATGAAGTAAGCACCAGAGTCCACTGTCCTCTGCCCAGTGCTCCATGATCATACACATGGAAATTGCTTCTTCGCTTTTCTTTATAGTTCAGCCACCTACTCATGCATTTCTAAACTCTATCTTCAGTTTTGCCCATTTTGGAATTTAGTTCTCCGAGACAGAATCTTGCTATGTTGCCCAGCCTGGTCTCAAGGATTTCTCTGATCTCACCTTCCAAGCGGCTAGGGGTCCAAGTGAGCACCATCTCACCCAGCTTTGAATTTACTATGCATGGAAACACACGGTATTTACATTTTTTTCTATCAGCATTATGTTTGTGAGAGTTTTCCATAATGCTGTAGGTAGCTACAATTAATTTCCTTTTTTTTAAGGTTTTTTGAGACAGGGTCTCGCTTTGTGGTTCAGGCTAGCCCTGAGCTCAGCCTCCAACTCACATCACAGCAGTCTCCTGCCTCTGCCTCCCGAGTGCTGGGATGACAGGCGTGAGCTACCATGCCCAGCACTGTAGTATGTGGTACTGGTTGCTGCTGAGCATGAGTCTCCACACCCAGTATTGTGTGTGGTTAACTGGGGATTGAACCCGGGCCCTGGCACTTGCAAGACAGGCTCTGGAACCACTGAGCTAAATCCCCGGCCCAGCTTGTCATTTTCTTAAACAAAAAGCCCTTGAACATACCAGGGGTTTCGTTTGACATTGCACTGAATTTGTAGATCACTGGCAGGGTCATTACCTTTTCTTGGTCTCAAGTCTTCCATACTACGGATACAGCATACCTCACCATTTCTTTATGTTCTTCAGCTCTCTCATGCTTTACTATTTTGGGCATAAATATCTTGCACATCTTTAAAAAATTCATTTCTATACTAGTCACCTGATCTTTTGATGCTGAGGTATGTGTTTATTCCATGTCATTGATACATAGGAGCACAATGCTTTATATCCAACATCCTTATTAAAGTTTTTTCAATTATAATGCTTTACCCACAGATTTTCTTTTCTTTTTTTTTTTTTAGGTTTTTGGAGACAGGGTCTCACTTTGTGGTTCAGGCTGGCCTTGAGCTCAGCCTCCAACTCATATCACAATCCTCCTGCCTCTGCCTCCCGAGTGGTGGGATTACAGGCGTGAGCCACCACGCCCGGCACTGTGGTATGTGGTACTGGTTGCTGCTGGGTGTGGGTCTCCACACCCAGTATTGTTATGTGGTTACCGGGAATCGAACCCGGGTCCTGGCGCTTGCGAGACAGGCGCCGGAACCACTGAGCTAACTCCCCGGCCCCCCACAGATTTTCTTGCACTGGATGCTAGACAACTGCTGCTCCTATTTCTGTTGATTTGAGGGCCACAGCCGCCCCTGAGAGGCTGGAGCCCAGATGGTTCAAAGCAGAGCTCAGCCATGGCAGGTGCTTCCTCTGCACCTGTTGGGAGCCGTTTCCTACAGTGTTATGGCTGCCCATGCAGGAGAGGAAAAGTTGGCCTGATTTCTGGATCAGAGCCTGACATTGTCTACTTTCCTCAAGGATAATTACTGTCCTTTCCAGGTTAAACTAAGAACCTTGACACACCCTCATTTCAGATTAAACTAAGAACCTTGACACACCCTTATTCCAGGTTAAACTAAGAACCTTTACACACCCTCATGCCAGATTTAATTAAGAATACTGTCAATGCACCCCGCCCACCAGTTCTTTCATTGACTTTATTTTCTTTTCTGTACACGTGAACAAAGCTAGTCGGCTCAAGGGCGGCTCAAGGATAGTACTAAAGAAATGTATAAAAGAAGGCTGTTAAATAAACGTGGCGTTCATTTGGTATTGACTGGTGAACCCTTCCAAGTCTCGCTGTCCTGTCTTTACTTATTTCTCATCCTAAGCCCCTCGGCTCGGTCACCCCATTGCTCTGCCCGGCTGACACGGCCATACCCAGCGGTGAGACCCCGGCATGCACCTCAGCTACCACCTCCCTTGTGCGCCACAAACTCCACACCTGTACTTTTCTCAAGTGGAAGGTACACATATCTATAACCATAAATTATATATACATAGCCATGAATTATAACTTTTTAGGTTTCTGACTCCACATAAAGAGGAGAGCCAATTAGACCAGGCATGGTAGTGTATGCCTGCAATCCCAGCCCTTGGGAAGCAGAGGCAGAAGGACCACTGTGAGTTCGAGGCCAGCTTGGGCTACCTAGTGAGTTCAGGGCCAGCCTGAACTACATAGCAACAATCTGTCTCAAAAAAAAAAAAAAAAAAAAAAACTAACCCCCCCAAAAAAACAACAACAAAAAAACCCCAACAAATATCTATCACAGGTAAAAATATCCATCAGGAATGAGGTGTGAGCTGAGCACAATGGTGCACACAGGAGAGATGAGCTGAGACAGGAGGACCATACAAGTTCAAATCTGGTAGGAACAACCAATGTGTCACAAAATACAAAGTAGGAGGGCTGGGGATATAGCTCAGTAATAGAGCATTCCTGAGTTCAGTCCCCAGAAGTGCAAGGAAAGAAGGTGAAATCACAATATCTGAGACAAAGGAGTAAGATGATTTTCCAATCATACTCTCACTGAAAGAACTACTAAGAACTAAACCATATACTTGGTGAAGAAGGAAATCAAATACAAAAATAAGTATAGTAAAACTTTAGTTTATAAGCATAATTTTTTCTGGAAACACACTAGCAATCCAAAATACTTATATATTAAAATGAATTTCCCAGGGCCAGGGATTTAGCTTAGTGATTCTGGTGCCTGCCTTGCAAATACAAGGGCCTGGGTTGATCCTGGTAACCACATACAACAACCAGGTATGGTGGCTCACACCTTTAATCCCAGCATTCAAGACACAGAGGCAGGTGGATTGGTGTGAGTTTGAGGTTCACTTGAGCTAAATAGTGAGCTCAGGGCCAGTCTGAATTATAAGTGAGACACTGTCTCTTAAAAAAAAGAATTTCTCAAAATAAAGCACAACAAAGTGAATTTCCCCATGAGACATAATGGAAACTGAGATGGTTCATTTACAACTCAAAAATTTTCATATAAAAAGATTACAGTCCAGGGCCGGGGAGTTAGCTCAGTGGTTCTGGTGCCTGTCTTGCAAGCGCAAGGGCCCGGGTTCGATTCCCCAGAAACCACATAACAATACTGGGTGTGGAGACCCACACCCAGCAGCAACCAGTCCCACATACCACAGTGCCGGGCGTGGTGGCTCACGCCTGTAATCCCAGCACTCGGGAGGCAGAGGCAGGAGGATTGTGATGTGAGTTGGAGGCTGAGCTCAGGGCCAGCCTGAACCACAAAGCGAGACCCTGTCTCAAAAAACCTAAAAAAAAAAAAAAATTTTCATATAAAAAGATTACAGTCCAGGGCCGGGGAGTTAGCTCAGTGGTTCCGGCGCCTGTCTTGCAAGCGCAAGGACCCGGGTTCGATTCCCCGGTAACCACATAACAATACTGGGTGTGGACCCACACCCAGCAGCAACCAGTACCACATACCACAGTGCCGGGCGTGGTGACTCACGCCTGTAATCCCAGCACTCGGGAGGCAGAGGCAGGAGGATTGTGATGTGAGTTTGAGGCTGAGCTCAGGGCCAGCCTGAACCACAAAGTGAGACCCTGTCTCCAAAACCCTAAAAAAAAAAAAAAAAAAAAGATTACAGTCCAATGTGGTGACACACACCTATACTTCCAGCACTCTGGAGGCTGAGGCAAGAGGATCACCACCAAGCTTGAGGTCAGTCTGGGCTACACAGAGAGTTCAAAACCAGCCTGAGGGCCGGGATTAACTCATTGGCACTGTGCATATCTTGCAAGCACAAAGATCTAAATTCAATTCCTGGTACTGTCAAAAAACAAAAACAACAGCAGCCCAACCTACATGACAATACCCTGTCTTAAAAAAATGATTACAATATTATAATATAAACTAATAAAGAAAATACAAAATAAACTAATTAACTTGCACTTAATGTTGAAAATCTTCATGATTGGTGCGAGGGAGACCAGGAAGAGGGGGTTATTGTGTGGTGACTTTTTTTTTCTGAGACAGGGTCTCCCTTTGTAGTTCAGGCTGGCCCTGAGCTCAGCCTCAAACTCACATCACAGCAATCCTCCTGTCTCTGCCTCCCGAGTGCTGGGATTACAGGCGTGAGCCACCACGCCCGGCACTGTGGTATGTGGTACTGATTGCTGCTGGGGTGATTCTCCACGCCCAGTATTGTATGTGGTTACTGGGGATCAAGCCCGGGTCCTTGCACTTGCAAGACAGGCACCAGAACCACTGAGCTAAATCCTTGGCCCGTGTGGTGACTTTCACTACCACTGATGGCATCACTGCTATCTACTGGCTCAATGGAATCTTTTCATACAACTTTAACATAACAAGGAATCTGTCTAATGACATTTACTTTTGCCTCCTTTTGCGGACTTCATGGAAATGTGACATTGCATTGTTAAACAGATTCATCACTTGCACTGCTCCTGGCTTATTCTGTGGTGATTTTCTACAAAATTTTGCCTGGCTTTCCACATGTTAGGGCTTGGATCTTGATGTTCCCCAAAACCTTATGCACTCATAGGTGGGGGCTTCTCAGAGCTAGGCAGATCAAGGGTGTGACACAGGGATCAATGGCATTTTAGATCTGTCTCTTCGTGTGACTCCTCTACCACATCCTCAGAGGTCTCATGTGATCATGTATATGGAGTTCCTTACCCCAGCCATTGTCCAGCACAATGCCCTATTCTATTTTTGGGGGGGAGGGTATATTTTTGAGACAGGGTCTCGCTTTGTAGTTCAGGCTGGCCCTGAGCTCAGCCTCAAACTCACATCACAGCAATCCTCCTGCCTCTGCCTCCCGAGTGCTGGGATTACAGGCGTGAGCCACCACGCCTGGCACTGTGGTATGTGATACCGATTGCTGCTGGGTGTGACTCTCCACACGCAGTATTGTATGTGGTTAACCAGGGACTGAACCTGGGTCCTTGAGCTTGCAAGACAGGTGCCAGAACCATTGAGCTAAGTCTCCGGCCCCCTATTCTATTTCTTTTACAGCACAATCTATGCACATCTGGCACTGTCTTGCTCATGGCCTTACCAGCATACTGTTTCTCTCTACCATTACAGGTATTTTGTCTTATTCACTGAAATATTCCTGACACCTAAACTTGGGTGCTCAGAGTCTCTGTAAGAGAGCATGTGTATCCAGTAGTCCCTCATTATCCTTGGGGGTGGGCTCTCGGACCTCCCTCAGACATGGAAATCCACAGATGCTTAAATAGTATGGTGCTGCAGGGTGTGGCAGGAGGATGACCTTAAAATTTGAGGCCAGCTTGGGCTCCATACAGCTCATGGCCAGCATGAACTACAAAGCAAGACCCTGTCTCAAGAAAAACCTTAAAAAAGACAAACAAAAAACCCCCCTGGCATTTACACAGGAACTGTGTAATCCTTCTGTTCATATTTTTGAGACAGCGTCTTGCTTTGTAGATCAGGTTCACCTTGAACTTATTATATAGCCTAAACTGGCCTCAAACTCAAAGCAATGATCCTGTCTCAGCCTCCTCAGTGCTGGGATGACAGGAATGCACCACACCACCCGGCTCCTCCCATATGCTTTCATCTCTAAAGTACTTACATAATGTAAATGCTATGTAAATGGTTATGTTGCATTACTTAGGCAATAATAAGAAAAAAGTCTGCACTTAGTACAGATGCAAGTTTTTTTCCTGAATATTTTTGATCTGTGGTTGGTTGGAACTATGGATGGGATTGAATATACAGAGGACTAGCTGTGATACTGTATTAACAGACCAGTTATTCAGAAGAAATACAACAATCTATGATAAATGTGAGTGAAATTTCAATGCTTCCTCACATGAAGACATGCTATGAATAGCAAACAAATGATTTCAAGAGCACCCTCATGGCTCAGTTAACAGTGAGGTTCATGGAACAGTTTCTGATAACATCTTCTGTAATATCTGTGTAATATAATTTGTAATAGAATAAATTTTACAAAATTTCTTTGTAAAGATATTATTTTAAAAACATATCTAAAATAAAAACATTTAGGGTAACAAATTTATTAAAAGCAGTTAGAAGTTGGGACTGATGGCACACATATGTAAGCCAGGAATTGGGAAGCTGAGGCAGGACTGCTGTGGACTCAAGGGTAGCCTACCCTATAAAGTGAGCTCCAGGCTAGCCTGAACAGCATACCAAGACTTTGTTTCAAAAAAAGAAGGAGGAAAAAGAACAAGACACGAAATAAACTGTAATAGTTAATTACATCTAACATTTATTAGCCTGATTATCAAAAGTCATTATTAAGAGGCCTGAGGTGGTGGCACACACCTTAAATCCCAGTGCTTAGGAGGCTGAGGCAGGAGGATTACTGTGAGTTAAAGGTCACCCTGAATTACACAGCAAGAGCCTGTCTCAGAACACCCCCCCAACACACACACACAGAGTCAATTACTCCTCTAATATTTAAGAGTTTAGTTTTAGGACAACTTTTGATGTTTGACAGTATAAATACTGCATATTCCTTAAAGATCTCTTCTGTCCTGATGACCCATTTCAGGAAAAGACAGTACTAGGTCTCTGAGAGGGAAATTATATTTATCTACATCGGGCTATTCACTTTAGAGAATTACGACACAGCTTAGTTCTGATCAATAGACAGAAGGAGTCTTCTGCTTGGACTGCTTGGTGAAAGCTCTTATTTTCCTAATTAAAATGGGAAGAACTCTTGTCTCTTTAGCCTTCCTCTAATTAGGTGGACAGGCTGGAAGCACAGCAGCCACTTGTGAGAGGTGGAGCGGAAGGACAGCAGGATGAAAAACAAAGCCCCTAACTATAAACAGTCATACAGCTTGGGGCAATCTCTCCCCTGGTTTCACGTATAGGGGGAAAACAAACTCCAGTTTGCTTAACCCAGAAGAGTAGGATTTTTGTATCTAATAGTTCAATATATTCTTGACGCAGTGGAATATATCAAAAGTATAATGAAAAAATGAATCAAAGAAAGCCCCCAAAATGTCCGCTTCAAAAACAGCTTAAAACACCCCACTAAGTAGGACAAATTAGCAAAGGAGAATGTTTATTTATTTATTTTTTTAAATTTTTTTATTTTTTAGGTTTTTTTGAGACAGGGTTTCGCTTTGTGGTTCAGGCTGGCCCTGAGCTCAACCTCCAACTCACATCACAGCAATCCTCCTGCCTCTGCCTCCCGAGTGCTGGGATTACCGGCGTGAGCCACCACGCCCGGCACTGTGGTATGTGGTACTGGTTGCCGCTGGGTGTGGGTCTCCACACCCAGTATGGTATGTGGTTACCGGGGAATTGAACCCGGGCCCTTGCGCTTGCAAGACAGGTGCCGGAACCACTGAGCTAACTCCCCGGCCCAAGGAGAATGTTTATTTTACAAATATGAAGCCCTATACATTCTTAGCTGATGATATATACTTAATTAAAAAGTCTTTTAACTTCGATATATGCATCATTTCCTTCATTGTGGTATCTCTGCTTCGCAGATGTATCAATCCGTTCTCCAGAGTCGTTTCAGTAACCAAAATGGTGAAGAGGATACTCATTTCATCGTATCTAAGAAAAGAGTAGTTTAATAGGAACACATGAGCACGAACGTCTGTGATCAGGCCGCAGTCCCCACACCCATCACTTCAGGCCTGCACCACCTTCGGCCTGAGCTCAAAGGGGTTGACACCGAACCGGGAGCCTAAGCATTTTTTACTTCCGAATCACATTCAGAGTAAAATTTCCAGACAGTTTCTAACTCAATGGATAGTAGAAAATTCCTGAAAGAAAAAGTAAGGCTAAGAGACAGACACTGTCACCTCAACATGTGACTCACATAATAACCTCAGCCTTTTGGAAACTGGCTATAAGGACAATTATTTTTGATTAAATAATAATAGTATCATATTTTATTTATTTATTTATTTTGATTTTGGAGATAGGATCTTGCTATGTACCTCAGGCTGCTTTGAACTCACTATGTAGTCCAGGCTCAAACTCGTGGCGATCCTCCTGCATCAGCCTCTAGAATACTGGGATTACAGGTGTAAGTTACCATACCCAGCAGCAATATTATAATAAAGATCTGGTGCACGACCAATTTTACCACATTTGTGCATCATTTATTACTCAGCCTGCCAGCTTTTAGTTTCTAGTCTAGCAATCAGTGGCATTCTTTCTGCTTCCTAAGTCATATTACCTCATTAAATATTCTATTTTATCTATTTAGTTTTTTATTGTTTCTTTTATTCCTCTAGAATATAAGCTTTCCTGTTATATACACTCACTACTATATCCATGTGCATAAGATATAATAGATGCTTTATAGATATTTGCATAAAAATATTTGGGGACACCAAAGTCTGAAGCATAAAAAGAACAAATATAACTTATGTCCATGATTCAAAGGATAAGATTTTAGTTTTTTTTTTTTTTTTGACACAAGGTCTTGCTTTATAGTTCAGGCTGGTTCTGAACTCAGCCTCGAACTCACATCACAGCAATCCTCCTGCCTCTGCCTCCCGAGTGCTGGGATTACAGGCGTGAGCCACCACGCCCGGCATTGTTGTGCATGGTTACAGGGCGAACCTGGGCCCTTGTGCTTGCAAGGCAGGTGCTAGAACCACTGAGCCAAATCCTGGCCCAAAGGATAAGATTTTAGAACCTGTGAAGACTAGAAACTTCAAGTACCACCCCTTCTTTCTATGTATGATCTATTTTTATATGTAGAGACCTATTTTTAGCTGAGTGTGGTGGCCCAGGCCTGTAATCGTAACACTTTAGGAGGTCAAGGAAGGAGGACTATAAGTTCGAGTCTCCTCTTCATGAGACTGTCTCAAAATAAAAAAATATAGTTAGTGGTAGAGAGCCGCTGATGTTGGTCTACAGAACTGAAGAAACCAAAAACAAAACAAACACTATTTTTCTGTGGACATCATCTGGACAGTATACGTCAAGTTATTAGAGAACTGAAGAGCAAAATAAAATTAAGACGACTACCTAGAGGACGTGTATTCAACACAAAAAGCTTTAAAAATAAACCCAATGTGGGGCCGGGGTATAGCTCAGTGGTTCCAGCGCCTGTCTCGCAAGCGCAAGGGCCCGGGTTCGATCCCCAGTAACCACATACAATACTGGGCGTGGAGACTCACCCCCACAGCAATCAGTACCACATACCACAGTGTCAGGCGTGGTGGCTCACGCCTGTAATCCCAGCACTCGGGAGGCAGAGGCAGGAGGATTGCTGTGATGTGAGTTTGAGGCTGAGCTCAGGGCCAGCCTGAACCACAAAGCGAGACCCTGTCTCAAAAAACCTAAAAAAATAAATAAAAATAAACCCAGTGAAGGATGAACTGCTTTACTAAATAAAAATTTCATGAGATAGCACACTCGCAAGATTAGAAACAGGGAGATCTAGGAAATCATTTCAACTCTCCAGACAAGATCATATTAGTGACCTAGAATAGTTCAGATATGGCCAGGCACGAAGCAGAAGAATCACTCGCTGAGTTTAAAGCTGGCCTGAACCTTATAGTGAGATCTGTTTCAAAAAATAAAAAAAGTGGGCCAGGGATTTAGATCAGTGTTTCTGGTGTCTGCTTTGTGAACGCAAGGTTCAGAGTTTGATCCCGTAACCACATACAACAATGCCAGGCATGGAGACTCACGCCTCACCAGCAATCGGTAGCATATACCACAGTGCTGGGTGTGGTGGTGGCTCATACCTGTAATCCCAGGACTCAGGAGGGAGAGGCAGGAGGACTGCTGTGAGTTCCAGGTTTGCCTGGGCTAAACTGAGTTCTGGGCCAGCCTGAACTACAAAGTGAGACCCTGTCTCAAAAAGCAAAAACAAACAAACAACAAATTTAATTAATTAAAAAAGTTTAGGCTATCGGGGTGAGGGTTAGCCCAGGCTGCCCTTGATTTGTAGTAATCTACCTGCCTCAGATTTCTAAGTGCTAGGATCTAGGATACAGGTGTGCGACATCACACCTGGCTCTTCTATCTTACCTACACCTGTTAGACACAGCCTGAAGGTAATTTTACGTTATGCTTTTTGTGCACCTGTGTTTTGACTACATCTTGTCACAATAGGGCAGGTGTAGAATCTTCCACTAGTTGAAAAATATCAGTGTTCAAAAGCTTCAGAGTGGAGAGCATTTCAGATTTTGGATCTTGAATTTTCAGATTAAGGAGGACCAGCAATTAGGTAACTTCAGTCTAAAGTAATCTGGGAAATACTGATGCCAGTCATGGAGATTAGTTCTCTGTCCTCCAAGACAGAATTCTCTTTTACTTATTCTCAGAATAAACCAAAATATTAGCAAAGAAAAGGCATTACAATCATGTTCCTTCAGTCTTGAGTCAATGAATGCCTCTTAGATACGTAACTTTTCACCTCAATAAATTAATAACCTGAAGGCTACTTCACAACATAATATCTTGGAATTGCACACTGTATGTGCTCAAATGTATCTGTTGAATATTGTCTTGTGCTATAACATTAACTAAGGGCACACTGTTCTATAAAAGGTAAAGTGAGGAATAATTTTAATTACATTTCATCTATACTTATGAGACATTTGTTTCTGTTATAGAAATATATATAATCAAACACTAAATAAAATACATTTTTAATGACTAGAAAGATAATTTATCTTACTTTGAATAAAGTTGCTCCAGCGAGGATGGTACAGTTTCCAAATAACCAGGCCACACAGAGATTCCATTTTCTAGTAGTTCACTAAATAGCCCTTGACAAACCTGCAGAGAAATAAAGAAACTTGGAATAAGTAGTTAATGACCTATTTACTTAAATAACATTTTCATTTAACTAATTCATTTTTTTTTATATTGGGGATCGAACTCAGGACTCTGGGCTTGCCAGGCAGGTGCACAATGCACTGAGCTACATGCCTGGCCCTAGTGTCCTATTTTTGTGAGACCATAAATCACTTATTTACTGACTGTACTAGAGATAAAGTCCAGAGCCTTCACGCTGAGCTACAGCCCAACTCTTGTTATCTTCTTATTTTGAGACAGGAGCTCAGGTGGCCTCAACCTTGCAATCCTTTTGCCTTGGCCTTCCAGCAGCAAGAACTGCAGGCGTGTCACCACACCGGGTTTATAAGTCACCCTTTTCCATCTCGAAAATGAGCATCAATCCCTTTAGTTATATAATTCTAATGTTTATAATTTCCAGTGGTACATTTTATAAATTGTGTACTTTCTCTGAATTAAGCACTGCAAACTAAACACTAAATGTGAATATTCTGAGATTTTTTTTTTTTGAGACAGGGTCTCGCTTTGTGGTTCAGGCTGGCCCTGAGCTCAGCCTCCAACTCACATCACAGCAATCCTCCTGCCTCTGCCTCCCGAGTGCTGGGATTACAGGCGTGAGCCACCACGCCCGGCACTGTGGTATGTGGTACTGGTTGCGGCTGGGTGTGAGTCTTCACACTCAGTATTGTTATGTGGTTACCGGGGAATCGAACCCGGGCCCTTGCGCTTGCAAGACAGGCGCCGGAACCACTGAGCTAACTTCCCGGCCCTCCACACCCAGTATTGTACGTGGTTACCGGGGGATCGGACCCAGGTCCTCGCGCTTGCAAGACAGGCGCCGGAACCACTGAGCTAACTCCCCGGCCCTCTTCTGAGATATTTTTATACTCAACAAGAAATGTGCCATTATCACCATTCAAAACACAAAATACTGCGAACAGTGTGTAAAAAACAAAAACAAAAGCTGGCTCCAAAGACGTGTTTTAACTCCAAACTCATGGGAGAGATGGACACTGAGTGCAGCAGTGACACTCCCCTGTGAGGACAAGGAGGAGGAGCTATAAAGGAAAATACGCGAGAGGCCAGACACGGGGTGCAACCTGTGATCCCAGCACTCGGAGGCTGAAGCAGGAGGATCCTGGGTTTGAGGCCAATCTGGACTACAGAGTGAGTCCAGGACTAGCCTGGAAAACATAGCAAGATCCTGTCTAAAAAGACCACAAACAAAACACAACAACAACAGCAAAAAGAAAGTACAAGAAAATCCAGCCACAGGGTATTTCAGAAGCCTAGAGAAGAAACCGTTCTAGGAAAAAAAACTGGTTAGTTTCAGTGGACTGCTAGAAACTTAAACTTGACTGGAAATAAAAGTAGTGATACGTCACAGGAAACTTTGCTGCTCTTAAAATGCAATGTCAAAACGGAGTATTACTCTGCCATAAAGAATGATAAATCTGAGTCATTTATACTCAAATGGACATATCTTACAGACATACTCATAAATGAAATAAATAGGTCACAGATGTGTAAATATCCTATCTTTTTGCTGGTACAAATGAATTCTAAAATGTATGATAGATATTGTAAAATAGTAAGAAAATATTCAAAGGGAAAAGGGCGGTATGGGTAAGAAAAGAAGAGAAAGAAAGAATATGATGGTTAAAAAAAGCAAACAAAGCTTAAGTATAAAAGGGATGGGGGCTTGGGGGAAGGGAAATGGGAAAAATGAGAATTAAGTTCTGTCACGCACTGGTACAAATTCTCAATGTTTAGTGTGATCATAATGTGTATATAAAATGTACCAACAAAATCAATTTAAAAAACCCACATCAAAACAAAACCAACTCTACCCACCACGGGGCGCTGTGGATGAGGCTCTGGGGTAAAAAACTCCTGCCTCTTGTGCACAAGGCCCTGTTCCGCCTCCAGTACTGGAAAATGAAAAGACTAACCCTCTCCACTGCTCCGGCTCAAGCCTTCCCACCCTCTGCCCCATAGCTACAGGAAGTTGAGCAGCATTCCTGGCTGCCATCCGAAGCCCAGCACCCTGCCTCTACACCTGTGACCACCAGAAGTGGCTCTGGATATGACCCAAAGTCCCTCCTTTGATGGTGGTGACTGAGTTCCAGCCCTGCTTCTCCAACTCTAGAAACTTGCTAACTCCAAAGTGTGGTGGGGCCTGCCACAGCCTACGGGGTTGGGGACCACAGCAAGGCCATGGCCTTCTCTGTGCTTGAGTCTGCTGTCTGCCTTCCCAGACCTCTCCATAGGAGCCAGCGAAACCTGGGTGACTCTCCAGGTCTTGAGGGTTCTCACCCAGGTCCTATGTGGCCCTGCTAGACAGAAACAACGGCTGCTAAGAAAACCACTTCCCTGGTTTTTCTTTAGCATATTTAAATGCTGCTCCTACAGGGGAAGAGCAAGGTCCTGAGTTCAATCCCTAGTGCATGTGCATGTGCACACACCCACAGACACACACACATATACACACATGTGAATATTCAGAAATTAGACCAGATCGATTAGGAAACTCAAAATTTCCAGGGATAGCAAGGTCTAGAGTTCAAGCCCTGGTGCTTGTGCACACACACACACGCACACGCACACACATGCACACACATACACGTATTCAGAAATTAGACCAGGATCACTGTGATTTCAAAACCAGCCTAAACTACATACTGAGTCTGTTTCAAAAACAACAAGAACAAAATCTAAAATTTATAAGTTTGAACCCTACTTAAGCAATTTAGTGAGAGTAGGGTCAGTAGTGGCGATGTAGCTTCATAGTGGACGGCCCGTAGGCTTGATCTCCAGTACAAACATCAAAATGCTAAGGGAAAAATGGGAAAAAGGAAAGAAAGAATTCACTAGACATCTGAAAAAACATTTTAATACTAAAATATGTAAACACATTAAAACTGAGTGGAAATGTCTTTAACAGCAAAATCCATTGGATTGTATTCAGTTTAATATATTACAATTTACCTATAATTACACAAAGCATTTATTGACAGTTCCATTACTTAAAATATTTTTTAAAGCAAATAAATCAAAATAAAAATTTAAATGGCAAGTTACCAATTTACTTACAGTGATGGTTATTAATAATATTATTATTACTTGGTGGTACTGAGGATCAAACTCAAAGGTGCTCTGCCACTGAGGTACAGCCCCGATAGCTTTTAGTTCAACTTGCTAACTTGCCCAGGCAGGACGTGGACTTGTGATCCTCCTGTCTCAGCCTCCCAAGTGCTGGGATTATAA
>PVIR01012372.1:0-44841 GCA_004026965.1 Petromus typicus
CCCAGCACTGTGGTATGTGGTACTGGTTGCTGCTGGGCCTGAGTCTCCACACCCAGTATTGTATGTGGTTACCTACCTGGGATGGAACCCGGGTCCTCGCGCTTGCAAGACAGGCGCTGGAACCACTGAGCCAAATCCCCGGCCCAGACACTTAGACTTTTCAAAACCATTGTCATGATGCTCAGCAAATGTTTGTTCTGGTGGAACAAATCTGTTAAATTATAGATCAGAAACAGTACAAAGAAACCTTTACAAATGTTTCTGTTTCAGTTTTGTACAGAGTAAATAGCAGTACATTTAAATGCAGCACTCCTCGTTACAATAAAACATCTGCATAATAGCAAGCTGTGTGGTTTTCTAACTTTTCTCCTACTTCAGGCACCGGTGCCCACTTTGGACAGATGCAATTGCATTGAAGATGACATCTTATCACTTGCTTTCTGATGCCCACCTCTGCCTTCCTTCCATTCTCTTCTACCTGCTTTCTCTCCCTGCTTTTCTTACCCACCACACCTCGGGGTTTCCATCATTCTGAGCAATAGTCTAGTGATTGTCTCCTATGAGCATTTAGTTCTGTTCATTCTCCCCTTAAACCTTCACATCAGCACTACACTGAAGATAGTACAGAGTGACACATATTTGTACTTTTATATTTTGAAGATGATTGTCAAAATATCAGTAGACTTACTACATACTCCAAATTATCTACTTATGAGTAATCACATAAGTCAGTCATTAATCACTTATTCAAGTTTTTAAAAAATAACTTTATTGATCCTTTTTTTTTTTTTTTTTGTACCAGTATCAAACTCCAGCCTTTGTGCTTGCAAGGTAGGTGCAGTGCCACTTCAGCTAAATCCCTGGCCCCTATTGATCCTTTTCTTGATGAAAGTTTTATTGGTAGTGCTACCTATCACTTTATAATGACAATAATCATTGTTATAAAAATTTGTGAAGGGTTTTTTCAACTGCTTAATAGTCCTTATGATAATAATTCAATCAATAAATGATTTAATTGAGAATACCTGACATGACAAAATTATTTAAATTACCAGTTTTTTCCAAGCCACCATTTCAAAGCATATTAACACAAGGTGAAGGAGAAATAGGACTCAATTGGTAGCAAGCACTTCTAAAATTTATTTCAAAATATGTTTTAAATATGCTGACATATAAATATTGAAACATAAATGGTGGTATATATAAGAACACTGAGGCGGTTAGAATAGATACAAAAAAGTCAAGTATGCCTATGTACATACCTGTGAAATGAATAGATAGAAAATGGAACATAAAACTTTCATGAAAGAAGAATTAATAAACGGGGTGGAAATTACTGGCTGTCTGGAGATGGGACAATAATTTAGAACATCTTTCACAAGTAGCGAAATAAAATCAAGAAGAAAACAGAAACTAAAATTGTAAACTAAAGGAAAGTCAGCGTGGAGTAAATGTAAAACTAAAACTTTTAACAGTGAAATGACCGTTTAAATAATCACTTTTTATCTCTGAGCTTATAAAGCATAAACAACCTACCTTTTCAAACTTTTTTTAAGCAATAGAGACAATCATAAAAGAAAGATCATTGTATTTAATACAAAATTGAAAATGATTTATACATCTAGATATTGCTAGCAAAGTTAAATGATAAATAACCAACCATTGGGGGAAGACTTCTCCATTATATAAAGTTTTAAAATGAAGTAAGAAATGTTAAAGCCTCTGTGGCATTTTCTCTTTTTTAAAGGGGTCAACAGTAAATAATTTTGAATTTCAAAACTTCAAAGGATTAAAATTTCTGAAAATGGTTTAGGCTCAGTTACAAGAAAAGGAAAAATAAAAAGCATAAAAGACCACATGTGTGGTTTTTGCTTTGTTCTATTTTTCCTTGCAACATAGCCGACAATTTAAAAGTTGAAAATCTTCACTGTGTGGAAAAGAAATATAGGTAATCTCATGCATGACTAGTGTGCTTATAAATGAGCATTGGCTTTCTGAAAAAACAACATTTCTATGACTGAACAGTCTTAAAATCTTACAAGAAACAAGCTACTTTTTCAACATATAAGAATAGTTTCTGTATAAATGATCAAGTTACTTACACGAAAACAGTAATTATAGAGACAAACTACAATTATTTTTACCCTAAGCATTGTAAGGCAATTCTTATTAAATAAAATAGAAATGATCACTGTGAAGTGTTGTCTCTATGCATTTATACTGTCTAAAATTTGCTGGTCCCAAAAATTGCTTTATTATTTCATTTCTAATTATTAAAATATACAGTAAATGTCACAGAGATTCCACAATACAAATGTCCACGTTTACTGTCCAGTTTACTGCCTGATATGTGTGGCATATCCAAAATTTCAGTGGGTCAGTTTTTGGAACTTTTCCTAGTTTCTTTTAGTATCATGATCTCATTCTATATCCAGTTATCCAAAGCTGATTCATTCCTTCAATTCTTTATACTTTAGAAGATAATTTGTGATAACACTTTGTGCACATTCTGTAAAGACTTACTACGTATATAATCTTATATCCTGGACTGAACTTTTACAAAGTTTTAAGCATCTTCCTTCGATTCATAGATTTTTTTAAGTTTATATCTTTTTCTTCCCCATGAGATAATTCAAAGTCAGATCTAACTCAAAATAAACCTTTAACAAAAGTTTTCTTAGGTCCAAAAATAGTGTTTTAAAGTTTATTCCCACCAATGCCAACATGATCCCAACATAGCAGAGAAGAAGGGAGATAAGATAGGAGAAATGTAGTAAAACTAGGGATGGAATATACAGTGTTGGAATGTGAGCCTCATAAAAGATGAGAAACCCACTTAAATGTGACTTCTGATGAACAACATTCTTATTTCATTATTGATAGTAAATTACTGCCATTTATAAATCTCACACAAAGAATTAGTGAGACATACTTACATAAGCAATGTATATTTACCATTTATGTAAAATTACAATGTAATGTAGCAATTTCATAATTTAATTTGCTAAATCTATCTGTCCAACTAGTTTAAAGCTCATACCATTTGTTTCCTCTTGGGAAGGACAAAGGAAGTTTCTGGACCTCACATTCAGAGAGTTCAAATAAAGCACCTGCTTCATTTCTGGGAAACAATGATCAGTGATCTATGGAAGGCCTATCTCATGGTTTATTCATTAGTTCATTCATTTAAATTTTACTGATTCCTCAATTCCGTATCTCTCTTCGTAACTTATATGTATACATATGCAGTTTTTGAAAGGCATCTGCACTTGTCCTCAGCATTTACTTTTAAAATAAAATCTGACCTGTTTCAGTGCTTACAAGTCCTTACTCAGGCTATCTTCTGAGAAAGACCTAGCCTAATAATGCTGTTCAATTGCAAGTTGCCTCTTTCTAGTACTTCTGTCCTCCCTGTACTTTTTAAACTTTTTTTGGGTAATAACCACTTATCATTTCACTAATTTTATAATTCATTTATCTTCATTTACTATTAATAAGCTCAGAGCTGTTTACCTCACTTTATTTCATCTTCTGTTTTCTACTGTCATCTCAGCCACTTGGAAACTAGCACATAGTAGATGGTCAACAAAAACTGGTAAACTGTAAAAACTAAATGCACTGTAGCTTTTTCTACACATATTCCTGTTTTATAGAAACATTTTATTTTTAAAACTCTTAGTATTCTTATTGTCAGCATATTTAGGTTTTCCACACATCAGTCTCAGTGTCTGTGTTCTGAAAGTGTTCTTCCGTGTTCTTTAAGCATACTTCACTTTTCTCAACTGTGTCATGGACACTGAGATTTCCATTTATCACATAATTCTGTTTTAACACCATTTTGACCATTTTCCTTTACCATAGGCTTAAAATTATGGTACTGCCTTTTCAAAAAAATGTGCTAAATACAAGGAACTTATTTCTCTACAGCTTCTTCTTGCTCTTCACCTTGGTTTTTGTTCTGTTGACACTATCTGCCTCTGCATCTGTGAGAAATGCTTTGCTAAATGCCCGGATATTCAATGCTAAATTAAATAAGGCATGATGAAATAAAATATTTTTCCCTGAAATGAATAATGGATGATGGACAGGTGCACATATGTAGCTTTTCCTCATGCACAGCCTTGCTTGTATGCAGCTTGTAAACAGTAGAAAAAATATCCTAGGAACTTCAGGATCAGAGAAGAATGGCTGTGTGATAAAGTCATATAGTCTCTTAATTGGTAGGGGAATCATAGTTTTAAATTGGTTATGATCCACTCATTTTTAAATTTAATCATATATAATATAATAAATTATTTTGAACAGTATCATATCTAAATAACAGTAGTTAAGACCTGATAACTTTTTTCTGCTTACAATAACTCCAAGCATAGTTATGAACACTTGGTAGGAAATTAAAATTATCATTTAATTTTCATACATGACTATCCAAGATGAAATTTATGAAGATCTGTCTTAGTTTCCATTGCCATCGCTGAGACAAAATACCAAATACCCAGAATTAAAGGAGGAAAGGATTATTTTAGCTCCCAGGTAGGTGTTTCAGCCCATTGGCAACTGGCTCCATGGCAGGCTGGCACATGGAAGAATAGCATCAGGTCATGGCAGACAGAAGGCAGCAAGCAGCAGCATAGCCCAGAAGCAAGGGAAGGCTTCTTATATTCTGTCTCTTATATTCTCTCTAGGCTCCTAGCTTTAGGTAAGGTATTTCCCATGCCCAGGGTGTACCTTTCTATTATCCACACACAGAAGTATGCCAACTGATCACTGGGCTAATTTAATAATTGCACATCCTTAATCCAAGCCTCATACCCCTAGATCCACCCACCTCTGAAAAGCCCCACTTATGATTGCATGAGGCTTTGAGGAGGACATCCAGACAGAAGTCATAACAAGTCCATAGTATTTGAAGTTACGTAAAAATCTGATCACAATTTTTTTTAAATTAAAAATGATGTGACCTTTGACAGGTCGCCTAAACAAGATTTTTTTTTTTAATGACGAGCATACTTTGATTATTTTAAGTATTAAATGTAATTATGCTTGCAAAGGTATTAGGAAAAGCCCAAGCATATGGTAAGTATATAGCAAGTTTAGGTGCTAATTCTGATGCTAATATACATTCTAGTATTTTGGACACACTGACAGGAGATGAGGCAGGACTCCACTCTTTGAAACATCTCTCAGCCTTTATTGTCATTACCCTTCTCAAGGACACTTTTTTCTAAGTAAAAATATCATACTGAATCAGCAGTATCACCATTGCATTAATCATATTTTATAAAACATTACATCATATTGACTTTCATCCAGGAGACCGTACAGGATCATGTTAGGTAAACAGCAAGGAGCGTGCCTTTCCTTACTTTGTGCTACTTAACAATATTTGAGTCTGTAGTGATGATTGATACCCAACAAATGGATTACTGTATAGCCTTATAGCATTTACATGAAGAAAGGAACTAAGCCAAGTATTAAAAAGAAATGAGCTCATGTTTTCCACATGCATGTGTTAGTAGAGAAATTCATAGGGCATGTAAAAAAATGCACGACTGTGAAATTATTTAAAATAGAATGTATGAGTTTTTAATTCAGCTTTTCTAAAATCTCCCATCATAAGCCATTTGTTACAAAGAACCAAATTTGGTGCTTTTCTTAGAGAATATGCAAAGTTGAAATTCTTCCTGAAACTTTCAGTACAATGACTATTTGGAATCATTTTATTTCCATAGTGAAAAATTTCAGTACATAGCAATATTCTACTTTTCTACTAAAATGAAGCAAAATTCCCTTGTGTACTTGTTCCAGCCCATTCCCATAGGATAGTGAATATGTTAGTGCTTACATTTATAAAGTAAATTATATAGTTAGAGGTATAATATCTCTGCTTATATACAGTTGTTTTCTCTCTAAGGAATTCAGCATATTCCATATGGCTTTGGAAATAAATGAGAACTAGTACTCATACTTGGCCTATCATACAATTCTAGGATTTTGCTTGTTTTCATTCTTTTGTAAACTCACATCCTTCTAATGGTTGTAAGCGATCTTAGAGACAGAAAGAGAAAGTCAAAGTACATCTCACAGAAAGTTAACTAACTAGATGAAATATTTTTTTCAGAATCCAAACTACCAAATATCCAAAAGAGTTGAATCTAGTTTTATGGTCGCTGCTACATTAATAAAGGGAGAAACATCAATGAGTTGTTTAAGGAAATTAAATTCTCATATGATCAGCAATTCCTTTGAGGTAAATGAAAATTATAATTTTAAAGAGCTATTTTACAACTCGTTCCTTCGTTTCTTCTGTACCATCCTCAGTCAGGTGGACATCTCCCACTGGTCTACTGGCTGGGGTGAATTTCATCAGTGCATCCATCCACACTCTTGGGCTCCGTGCTTCCTACCCTAGGTGGCCATTGGATATATGACATTTGTAACCACTAAAATGTGAGCCAGAAAAACTAATATAAATGAGATTAGTTTTTTCCCTGTGTTGAAGAGCAATCAAAATCAAAACATGAAATCATTTCAAAAGTGTCATGGTTAGGAACATCTATGGGTATTGCATTTCTGTTGTAAAATCTGAGTGATAGCACGCACTTCCTCCAAAAGGATAGCCATGATCACTATGCTTCTTGAAGCATCAGATTATGCAATGTAATATTACACAGAATAACTAGTTGGACTCGCTAACTTCATTTATCTGAAGATCACAGTAGGATTTAAAGGCAATGCCACATTAGGGAATTTGAAGAAAGATGCCATCTTCTGAAACTCGTTAGCAAGTTGAGCTGGCAATTTTCATAAATGTCTGTTTCCTCATCTGGAATAACTTTGTCTTATTGGTTCCTATTGTTTATTCTCTTTTTTCTGTGAGAAAATATAATACTTGCTTTAGTATTTATATTCTCAGAATCTAAACCAAACTGCTGGAAATTTAATTTCTGATAAACAGCACAGACTTGAATAGTTTTGGACATCTCTGTCAATCAGATTTCTTACCTGGAAAGTGGGAGTGAACATGACAGCATCTTAGAGTTAGGTAAATTAATAGAATTGACGAATAACAGCACTAGACACAGTGGTAACATGTGCATTAGTACTTCGTTATCTGCACATTAAAGAAGAAAGAATGTTTCATTCAGAATTTCTGCCATCCACACTTGACAGTTCTGTACTATATAAAGTAAATAATCAAGTCATTCATTCCAAAACCAAAAAACAATCCATAAATTCTGCCTTCCCTTTCTGTTTGACATATATGTGAAACTTTTAATTTTGGAGTAATGTGTTAAAATATCAGTTTCCATTACCTTTAGTCTTACTCATTTTAATGAAATAATTTCTAATTAGGTTTGAGTGAACTTTTTCAAATGCTCAAAATAATACTACAGTTTTCTGAGGGAAATTTTAGTCTCCCCTGGAGTTCCTTAGTGCATCCCAGAAAACCCAGAGAGAAAAGGACCGACCTCTAGTATTTCTATATGTGCATGCAAATGACATTTATTTATACTTTAGGCAAGGTAAATTTTTTTTTTTTTTGGGGGGGGGTTTTGAGACAGGGTCTCGCTTTGTGGTTCAGGCTGGCCCTGAGCTCAGCCTCAAACTCACATCACAGCAATCCTCCTGCCTCTGCCTCCCAAGTGCTGGGATTACAGGCGTGAGCCACCACGCCCGGCACTGTGGTATGTGGTGCTGATTGCTGCTGGGCGTGAGTCTCCACACCCAGTATTGTTATGTGGTTACCGGGGAATCGAACCCGGGCCCTTGCGCTTGCAAGACAGGCGCCGGAACCACTGAGCTAACTCCCCGGCCCTAGGCAAGATAAATTTTTGAGAGTGTTGAGTAACAATAAAATCGAACAATCATAAGCACTCTAGCACATGAATGTGCTACTGTGGTTCAGGTCTAGAATGCTGCCATCAACACGTGGGTTCAGAGACAGGCTTTGGGAGGTGCCAGGATGAGGGGCCCTGTTGTCGCCCCCTTGTGAGGATGTGGGGCCCGTCAGCAGTGGGTCTGCCTCCCTGGCTCCCTTCTTCTCTCTGCTGTGACTGCTGTGGTATGGCCAGGGGCCACTGACCTCCACCAGGCCCTCCCACCAGGCCTGTTCTGCCCAGGAGCCAGTCAGCCATCAGCCAAACAAACCTCTCCTCCGAGGTGTGGGTGTCCGGTGATCAGCTGCAACGATAGAAAAGTGACTGGGACATATGGTGTCTCTCTGTGTCCCTGTCTCTGTTTGCCTCTGTCTTGCTCTTTCTCTCTCCTCCTCCTCCCTCATCAGATTGTACTGTAATTATCAGAATGAATATGTGTTCCATGCTTATGCCCTGTTCCATCTGCATTTTATGAATGGAGAAGAGAGAGAGAGAGAATGAGGGTGTGTGTGTGTGTGTGTGTGTGTGTGTGTGTGTGTGTCTGTGTCTGTGTGTCTGTGTCTGTGTCTGTGTCTGTGTCTGTATGCCCATGCATGCATACTTGGCACTAGCGACTGAACATGACCTATTACATGGCTGTGCTGAGATTCACATTCTGTCATTTTTATTTACTTTGATTCTTGGGACAGTCCATCCCTAAGTAGCCAAACTGCCATGCTGGGCTTCATGTCATGATTTTCCTGCCTCGTACTCCCAGATGGGCTTACTGGAATGTACCAACACGTCCTCTTGAATCCAGTTTCTTTTGAATATTTTCTTCCAGTAACAAGCTGCCATAGCAGTTTAAGTATTTGGTGTGGATGGTAGTTTTCCCCTTCAATTCTGCCTACATGTGGATACAGCTTCTTCATTGGCAGATGCAGCTTCTTCAATAATTTTTATGTTTTTTATTCAAAACCTATTGCCTGATCTAGCCATCTCCTATTTGTAGGAAATAGCTTTGTGCCGCTCACTGCTCAGAATCTTTTTCTGTTTTTTTCGTACAGGTTCAGTGCTTTATGCATGTTGTATTTAATAGGAGCATATTTTCTACCAAAAGATCAGATGTGTTCTCCATCTTTACTAAGAAGCTGTCATGCAGGGGGGCTGAGCCCTTGGCCATTTTAAGTGCAGCCTAGAAGCTAGCATCTGTTTTGTGTTGTTTTTTTACATCCCTCAAATTTCATGGAGTGAAAATGCTTTTGTGTTTTAGATTTCAGCAATCTCGACATGGAATTTGTTTCCTATCAATTCTAGAACTTTCACCTTTTCACTTAAAGAAAGTGTTAAGTCTTTTTTTGGCATATCTGAGTTGCCAGTGTGATTACTGCCACACTGCCAGGCCATGAGCAAGTAGAGTAAGGGTTGTCAGAACACAAGTGCTGCGCAAGCCATGGTGGTTAGTCGATGACTGGCTGGGGTATGGAGAAGCTAGAGAAAGAATGGCTCACCCCACTACTCCGAGCAGCACACAACTGAAAATCCTGCCTGAGCCTTCTCTTTAGTGCTTTGGAATTGTTGCAGACCTCAGATGACTTAAATGGTAGAATGCAGAGCCACAAACAGCAGGGGACTCTTACACACACAGTGGCTGCTGCTGTTCCATCGGGAGTGAAAAGTGACCAGTCAGATACTTAATCCCTCTTATAAAATAATTAGAGGACATTGTCCGCAGCACCAGGATCCTGTAAGGGAAGCTTGTGAGAAGAATAAACACATTCATCTTCACCAAGTGACATAATGCAGTCCTATGCTCCAGGTGTCATCCGTTCTGGTCATTCTATTAGTCACTTCCCCATCATCCGGGACAGAACACCTGATACCTGCAATTTAGAGGAGGAGGCTTGGTTCTTGTTTACGGGCATAGAGGGTACCATCCAGGGAGAGTCAGCTGACTTGGTATGGTAGAAAACCCTGGCAGAGGAAAAGCACTTAGCCCAGGAAGGCAGATGGAGAGAAGGGAAGAGCTGGGGGTGAGAATGTATCTCTCCAGCTCACAGCCTCGTACCCAGTGGCCAGCTCTTCTCACAGCACAGTACCCTTCTAACAGTACATTCAAATCTGAACTCATCTTTCCTCGTTCCTTTTCTCACTGCTGAAACAAAATGCCAGAAACTTAAAGCTAAAGGAGAAACGGTTTATTTAACTCATACTTTATAGAGGTTTTAGTTCACATTTGCCTGGTGCCCAGGCAGGGTGCTACGGCAGAGGGGCATCTCCAAGCAGACAGGCAAAAAGCAATACACAGCCAGGGACAGAGGGCACAGCCACAGTAGCTCTCTTCCTGTCTCTGTGTGTTATCCGGCTTGCTAGCCCCAGGGGCAGGTAGCACCCCTGCACTTGTGCTTAGGATGGTGCTGTGTGTCCTCCCAAGCATGATGTACTTAACTGTGGCCTCACACATTCCAGATCCAGCCACCTCTGAAAAGCCCCACCTGTGACAAATGAGGGTTTGGGGTGGAGGGTGGGATCTAGACATAAGCCATCCTAGCATTGATGGATGAATCTGCTGTTGAATGTAACATACCTTTCTCCAAGCACTTTCCAAAATCCACACTTCTGAATGTAGAAGATTTTTGTTTTTTGGGGGAGGGATATTTTAGACCTAAAGCATGATGTCTATTACTTAAATGAATATTATATTTCTCTGTATTTTCATTCAAATTCTATATATTAATCTCATTCAGATAGAAATTCTACCCACATATTTCCTCACCAAGTGTTTGTGTTCATTTCTGCATGGCCAGGAAGAAAATAAGAGTTTTGTGTTGTGTCATGGTAAGTGAATAAATAGTTTTTCTATTCATTAGAGTGGACATAATAGGATAATTATGTATTCATGGTGGTCAGTTTTCTATAAATATTAGAACTCAGTAATTGCTATAAAACTGCCTGTTATTTACTCAATTGGGAAGACTTCAAGGAATACGAATATGCAGGAATTACTTCTGTAAGTCAAAAATACAGTTTTGTTTTATTTTCTGTGATTGTTGGGTTATCCAGAACATCACTTTTGCTCTTTTTGTTTGCTTACTATGGCTTGGACAGTGTGTTAATCACTTTTTCATGCAGCTACAGTTCATTGATGGAGTCCTTTTATCTGGTACTGTGGCTCCAGAGCTCTCCTTCCTGCTTCCTTCTCCTGAGAATATAGAAGCAACATGTATTTGGGGAAACAAATTAAAATGATTTGTTCTTTATCTCCTACTTTTGTAGTCTTGTTCTCTTTTCTTGGATGACCACTAGCCAGTCTGAGAAATTTTCTTAAAATGTACATAGGTCTTAAAGAATTAATACCTAAATTTTAATATTCTGCCTATCTTTTCTAGGGTCTGGGTCACATTCTGCTAAATAGTTTTCTTGAGAGAATCTGTGGTTGCCTTTCATGTCCAGTTGGAAGCACTCATTTTCACAAAGAAGACCGGACATTCCAAATGTAGAGTTCAGCACGTAGAATTTTTCCCTGTCGAGCTGGACCTATCTATTAGCTTTCTCATTTTCTTGGGTTGCTGTCTTCTCCTTTGCTTGGCTTAAAGCAGTGGCATTGATTTCACAGGTGTTGAATTTTCCTTTTAAAAATGAAAGAGAGAAATCCTGCTGCCCAAACTGACATCCATAGCATCACATTAAATTTACAAAACATTTCTAGAAATAAATTACTATGGAACGCAGACATGTAGAAGTGTAACATTGTCATTATGGGAATCTGAAGATATAGTTAACTCAGTGATTCATAGTATATAGTAATACCTCAGTTCATGAATATTTTTATTTGCAGACAATTCTGTTCATAAACAGAACCTTTTAGCAAACTTTTGCTTCTGTTTACAAACTCTATATCCTGTGATAAACACAGTTATGGCCACCTTCCCACATAAACAGAAACACAGCTGTCTTCCCCCAATTCATAAAACAAATTGTTTGTAAACTGAGGCAGCACTGTAGGCAGTTAAAAAGCAGTAATATCTGCTCAATGTAAAATAAGGTGAAAGGGGACAATGTTGAGATTGTAACAAAGTAAGGAAACAAATTTTATGTATATGGGGGGGTGGTAGGGTGGATAGGGCTATGGGAAAAAATGAGAATTAAGTTGTGTCTTATACTGGTACAAATCCCCATTATGGAGTGCAATCATGATGTGTATATTTAATGTACCAATAAAGATTTAAAAAAAAAGCAGTACTATCTGGCTCATTTGGTGAGTCCTATTTGTATATAAATGAATGCAGAATAAATCTTCAATTCTAGATATACATATAGTATTTGTTATTGTCATTATATTTCATTGTAGGATTCGAGATCATCAGCCTGGTCAGTATTCACCATAAATTCTCGGTCAATTGACTCCGGTAGTACAAATCACAAACAAAGAAATCTAGATCCTCCATCTACAACTAGGATTTCCAGAAATTTGTAGGGAGAGAAGTTAAGATAGGATGTATCCATTATAACTAGCTTAGAAATGAGTGTATAATAGAGACATTTGAGTACAGTGATTCTTGATGTAGTAAATGTTTGGTTTTCAGATACATAGATAAGAGTAAAATGATTGTGAATGCAGCAATGTTGTATTTTCTTCCTTGTTTTTTAAAAATGAAAAATGTATTGACCAATCCTTCAGAAATGCTGATTTTGATGCATCCTTTTTATATGTGTCTTAAGGAAGACATGCCCATTTTAGACATGCCCATAATCTTAATGATTCTAGAAAATAGCGTGTTTATTTTTAGAATGGAAGTTTTTGTGGAAAATGTATCTAATTCTCTTCAGTAATTTGCAAGTGCAAATAATAATGATAGTGAAGATTATTCATTACATTCTTCTAGAAAGACCTAGTACTTCTTTACATGTTTCATATGTAATTTTTGTAGATTGTTTCTACTTACACTGTTCTAATTAATACAAAAAGTACTCACAAAGTAGGTAATTGAGATTTCATTAGCTTTGATAGGATTACCAATACAGTGTTTTCACAAACACACCTGCTTTAGTCTTTCAAAAGTAATTTATGTGAGAACAAGAATAATTTTATGGTAAAATATATTTTCTTTAATGTACTTCTTAGCAGTATTATAAAACTGTATATTAACCATAGAGAGAACCTAAATTTCTGTTGTCTTTAAATAAGTGCCTAAAAGTAGCACTCATGTCAACCATAAGATTTTTCTAAGTGACTCATTGCATCACAATGCTAAGAATAAGAATAAAAGTTGAATTTTAGCTATAGATATCTCAAATAAAGCAACTATGTAATATAGAGAAAAAAACAACTAACAACAACATACACAAGAGATAGCTAATTTCCATGGGGTTGTGAGTCATAGAATAATTAGAATCTGTTACTGTACACCAAAGCTGAGTGTTAAAATCTGACTTTTAGTCCAGTTTTGATACTCCTCAGCTCCAGAGTAAATCACTTGAGCATAAAATTTCTCTGAAAAATGGATGATATAATAAATACTTAAGAAATTCCATACTCAGTCATTTTTGCAGTATTTTTTTTTTCATTGTGGCAAATGCCAATACCTCTTTCTTCAAAGCAAGGGAAAGGTTGGATGATCACTTGTGCAGATATTGCTTTGACTGATGTTACAGAATTTCTATTTGTTGTGTTTTTCTGAAAGTTTATAAGCATCTGCTCTGGTCATTTTACTTATTTTTACTCAGTAATCAGTACTAAAAGCAATTTAAGCTAAAATTCTTATTTTATATTTTTCTAAAACAAGTATTGACAGTAGTTGCTCAGAAAAATAATAAATCAGAAAAATACATTTATATGAAAAATGATGATAAAAGCTTATTTCATATATTAAAAAGCCAAGCAGAGTTTTATACCATTTAAGTGAAAGTGCAGGATGTTTAGTTCATTCACTGTTACCAGAGAACAAAGAAACAAAAAACCATTTAAATAAATGGAATATTTAACACAGGAGTTTTAAATTCTTCTATTTTGCTCTTAATTTCTCCCAGATTTTTGTCGTGGTAATATTCACATAACAATATATTCTTAAATTTGTTCATATCACTGTGTGAATGTCACCACTGTTCACTTTCTGAGCATTTTCACTTATGCTAATGACTACTCATTACCCATGAAACACTAGTTTCTCCCTCCGTCTAGTCCATGGTGAACACTGTTCTACACTATGTGTCAATCATATAAGTAGAATCATACTAATTGTGTTTTGTCTTTGACTTACTTCACTTAGTATGTGTCTTCAAGGTTCATTCTCATCAGAATTTCCTTCCTTTTTAAGGCTGAATAATGTCTCACAATAGATAGATATGAGAGAGAGAGACAGAGAGAGAGAGAGAGAGAGAGAGAGAGAGAGAGAGAGACTGGAGCCAGAAGAAAGAGACAGGCAGAAACAGACAGACATAAATAGTGAGAGAGGGCCCCTTTTATTTATTCACTGATATTTCAATGGAAACAGGTTTTGTCTGTTGTGAATAACACTTCAATTGTGAATAATGTTGCACATAATAAAATACCTCTTTGGGACCCTAATTTCAATTATTTCAAGTGCCTCCAAGTGGAATTTCTATGTCATATGGTAATTATGTTTTAATTATTTTAGAAAATGGTATGCTATTTTTCCAGAGTAGCTGTATCATCTAATACTCCTACTTAAAAACACAAGAGTTCAAATTTTCTATATCATCATGAAAATATTATTTTCAAAATTCTTCATGCCAGGCATCCTAATAGCTTTAAGCTAATAATTTCATTTTATGAATTACATTTTCCTGACTAATTCTTCATCTGCTAACTGGTAGTAATTTCTATTCCTTATTTGGATAAATGGCTATGCAAGTTTTTTAAAAATTATTTTTCTAATTGGGTTATTTACTATTTGTTGTAGAGTTTTATGAGTTCTCTGTGTGTCCTGGATATTAAATCTTCATTAGATATATCACTTGGAAATATTTTCTTCTGTTTGAGGCTTATCTTTCTGTTTTGCGGATAGTCATTTGTAATGTAGAAAATATGTGCAGCACTAGGATTAGTTCATCTACTTTTATTGCATAACCATTGGGTGTTAATACAATGTTGTAAAATTTTTGTCCTACATTTTCTTTTTTTTTTTTTTTTAGGTTTTTTGAGACAGGGTCTCGCTTTGTGGTTCAGGCTGGCCCTGAGCTCAGCCTCAAACTCACATCACAGCAATCCTCCTGCCTCTGCCTCCTAAGTGCTGGGATTACAGGTGTGAACCACCATGCCCAGCACTGTGGTATGTGGTACTGGTTGTTGCTGGGCATGAGTCTCCATGCCCAGTATGGTATGTGGTTACCAGGGATCGAACCTGGGTCCTTGTGCTTGCAAGATAGGTGCCAAAACCACTGAGCTAACTCCCTGGCCCTTAACAATATACATGAGGCTATTGCTGCTCTCCATTTCATATTCTCCCCTAGTGGTGTGTATTTTGGCAGTACTACATTGTATTGATTACTGTAGCTTTGGAGCATATTTTAAAATCAGGAGGTGAGTTTTCTAGGTTTGTTCTCCCTTTTCAGGAATATTTTAACTCTTCGGAGTCCTTTGAAATCTCACAAGATTGTGTGCTGGATTTTTCTGCTTCTTCAAAGGCATCAATAGGTTCTGAAAGGAAAGATACTGATTCTGCAGGCTACATCGGTTAGTGATGGTGCTGTAACAGCCCTGACTTCTCTCATCCATGAAGACTGAATGAATTTCTCTCTTTAATTTCAGAAATATTTTATAGTTTACAAAAATCTTTTACTTTCTTGTTTAAATTTATTTCTGAATATTTTAGATACTATTATAAATATATTTTCTTAATCCTTTTGAGGTTATCTTGGAATATATAAATGTGATATAATTTTGTGTGTTGAGTATATATTTTATTATATTTTGCTGAATTTTTTGTTGAATTCTTTTAAAGGACTCTTCAGGATTTTCTACATATAATATCATCTGTGAACAGAGATCATTTTACTACTTGCTTTCCAGTTTGGAACCTTTTTGTAATTTTTCCTTGCCTCATTGTTGTAGTTAAATGTTTTCTTGAGTAGAAATACTAAATGCAAGCACCCTTGTCTTAATTTTGATCTTCGAAGATGAGCTTTAACGTTCACCAAGAGTATATTGTTCAATGTGGATCTTTCACATAAGTGTTTTTAAATGGAAAAGTAGTTTCTTTGTAGTGCTGGTATGAGTGCTTCTCTAATAGATGTTGAATTTTATCAGCATATCGTCGGTATGCTTGGAAATATGCTTTCTAACATCTGTTTGAAAATAAACTTAATTAATTATTTTTTTCTCAGATTCCCTACATACCTATACATAATATAGCTTCCTTCTTATTTTTGTATACCCTGTCTTTCCCTTCAATCCTTCTACTGCTCCTTATTTATAAAAGCTTTGTTTCCATTTTTCCTTCTTTTCTGATTTTTCCTTTTCACTTTCCTTTCCTTTCACCACCCTCCCTCGTTCTACTCCCTCACTAAACATTTTTTCCTATTTCATAATATCACGTATACATTTCATCCTCATTTACATTTTGATTTTCTCACGCTAGAAAAACCACATTATTTACACATGTTTAATTTATTTCACTTAAAAATATGGTCTCCAGTTGCATCCACTTAACTAGATATGCCTGAAGTTTCTCTTTCTTTATAGTTGCGTAGTACTCCAGTGTCTATTTAAAAAAAAAAAAAAAAAAAAAACAGATCTCCTTTATCAGTTCATTAGTTGATAGGCATTTGAGATGTTGCCAAGATTTAGCTGCTGCGAACTGTGCCATGATACATATGGGTACAGGTATATCATTTTGTTATGATGCTTTGAATTCATTTGGGAAGATAACAAGGAGAATAGCTAGATCAAATGGAAACTTCCATTTTAGTTTACAGATTAAATCAATGCTTTCCTCTAGAAATTATAAACTTTCAATAGATTTCAACATTCCAAAATACTTATCACTAACCAGTTCGGTGAATGTGGTTTATTGTATAGCTTGGTTGATAGGTTGCTGATGGATAATATTGTGTAATTCTCTAGAAACATCTCTTCTATGTAATTTTTGAAATTTCTTTAAATGTATTTAAATTTTAGAAACAACGTTATTTGAAAATGTTTGTGGTTAAGACTAACCTTATTTGAAACCATAGCATAATTCAGGAGTATATGAAATGTCAGTATAAAGCATTCTAATCCATAAAATACAGTAAATCTCTTCTTTAACAAGGTCTTCTAAAAGTTTTTTCACTAGTTCTTTAGCTTTTGCTGGTGTGTATCTAATAAATTTATTTCTGATCATTTTATTTTTACCATAAATATAATAGTTTTTCCCTAAAAGTGTGCTTTTCAAATATAGATATATAGTTTAATTTCTGTATTAAATTTACATACCATAAATGATAGATATTATTAGTTCTATTGTAGATTCTTTAAACTTTTCTCTATAAATTTTCTCTATAAATCTGCATTTTTACTGATTTCTTCCTGAATTTGTATTAATATGGTAGATAAATCTTTTAGTATAAAGTAGCATATAAGTGTGTAAATGAGCATCGTAGATTGCTTACACTTGCAGTGTAACAGTATGTTGAAATTGTTCATTAAGTGGAGTGAAAAAACTAGGATATCTAAATACTCTGAGAGGATATGGATGTTTGCTTATTTTCTTATCCATATACTTTTTATAAGTGACTTTATTTAAATATTTCTAATGATTTTCTACATGTGTTGAAATGTTTCTGCAGTTTTTTTTTTATTTATTGTTAAATTGCTTAATTACCCTGAATAATTTTTAAGTGTTTTGTTAGTGATGAACTTGTATAAATCCCAACTGCAAATGAGGTATCACATGTATTATAAATAGCTAGATCCCTTTTGGTCATTCATTTTATGAAACATTTTAGTCTTAAATGTTCCTTTCCTCAACCATCTTCAAATTTGGTACCTAGGTATGACTGTCCCCAAACAATAAGTTGAAATTTACTTTCTGTGTTATTTCCTGACATTCAGATAACCTAGTAATTAAACTGTTTTTATTGCATTTTGACACATTTCAATAGTGAAGTATCTAGACTAGATTTTGCCTTTCAAGAAACTTTCAGTAGATGTGCATTTATTTAAAAAGGTGTAGAATGATTGATTAACTCTCTACTAGGCAGTGAAGAAGGTTTTTGCAAATGCCAAGAAATGTTCTACTAAGGATACATCCCCAGTCTACTAAGTTATATTTTTAAGTAATTTGTTCCCTTTTTGTAAGCAGTTGATTTTATTAACATAAATTGTTTGTATTAATATTTTCTTATGGTGATCACACTGTAAAACCTATGATAATTGCTATTTCTACCATTAGTAATTCATGTTCTCTTCTCTTTTTTTTTGTTACTTAACACTTACCCAGGTTGTTTTTATTTTTGACTAGTCAAAATTTTAACTGAGATTATTCTTACAAGTGGTGTTTAATTATTGATACAAACAATATGTGTTACCTGATATGGTTAGGAACTAGAAATGCCCCCCATTCCCTAAGCAGTAGGGTATTGTCACAGTAATCTGATTAACAGTTTGAAAGTGAATTTTAAGTTGCACATAGAGATAGTCAGTAATCAAGCTATTGTAATAGTTTAGAAAGGAGTTAAATTGTATTGGGACCAATAATTAGAAGCAAAAATTCTAAAATGAGTGTAAATGCAGGAGATAATCTACATAAGTAAGTTCATTTAACTACTGAACATCTTGATGTTAAAACACAAATAACATTTGCAAATGCCAAATGAAGTCTGGAAATAAAGCAATATTAAAAATGAATCCAAATAAGGCAATTGTTCTTTGAGGAAGTAGGTAATTGAGGTCCACCTGTTTTCCTCTTGCTTACATTGTCTGGAGATTGTGTTCAGCTCAGTGTCTATTAATCTTCCATTTGCTTTTCTGCCAGAATAGTTTACGTTTAGCTCACAATCTTTTATTCCTAAAAATACCATTGCAAGAAGTCCGTAGACAACCAGATGCCTTAAACACAGAGGAGAAAGTCATAAAAACTGCCTACAGGTTTTATAAATTCCAAACTTAAGTGTAGTAGCTAAATACCAATCAGTAGGTTGTTTAAATTAGCTTGCTACAGTCACTAAATTATGTAAAAGTTATCAATTATACAATTACAAGTTTTATTAAGAAAAGGACTTGTGTTTTACACTTGTATATGCTTAACAGACTGCTAATCTTCTCTTCAGTAGTGCTTCATCTATACTGGTTCTACAGGAAAAGCCTTGAATGACTTACATATGTTCCTCTCAGATAGTAACATATATTATTTCGGTAATGAAATGTTAAAAATATGCTTTATATTCTTTTTGATTAAAAGGAACTCATTTTAAATGTACGATTATTTCAGAGAATACAAATAGAATCCCATTGAGGGTTTTAAACTAAAGATTTTCTCATCTTTAACTTTTGCTATTTAATTTTCACAAGAGCTACCTTTATTTTTGTTATAGATGGAGTTGCCAGTACTGACTGAAAAAAAATCTGTCTAGATATTTCTCCTTTTATAATGCATCTACTTCCATTTCCATATTTAAATTAAATCTTATGGGTTTCTTTCTTTCTTACTTACTTTTTTCCTCTTTGGTATATGATTGAACTGAAAGTTCAAACAAGTGATTCGCTGTCAAGGAATAGGTTACTGGTTTATTAATATTTTAACATTTTCCTTAGGCAAACATTAAAGGTATTGCCATTAAACAAAGGATTGAGGAATAAATGGATACCGATACAAGAAATACTGTAATCTGGGTGATGGTCTTATTTTCAGTATGTTTTTAGCAAAAATATGTAATACTTATCTCACTACATCTAATCTAGCATTTATCATTAGACTCCTTAAAATAGATACATTTCATTTGAAATTTAAATATACAAGAAATTTCTTTTAAAAGGATATTACTCTTATGAAGACTATTCCTTGTGACAACACTGTGAGCATTAAGTTGTATTTTTGAAAGATTAAATGTAATTAATATAATAAGACCTTTTTAAATGAAGCGCTATCATGTTATTTTTATAGTGACTAACATATACATATAAAATACATGAAAGTTATAAATACATTTCTGGTGTTAACTATACAATCTATGCATACAGGGCCTTTCCCTAGTATAGAAATAATAAATCAATAAAGTGCATGCATTCTGTTAAATCATATGTGCCATGTCTCAAATAATTTTATTCTTTAATGAGTATTAATGAAAATATTTTTTTCTTGGGACAAATGAAAACTTTTCCTCTATGTTTATCTATAGTTTGTAAAGGGTAAAGAACAGAGAAGTGATATGAGACAGATTTCTGCCTATTGGTAGAGACTAGAGGGGTCAGCCCTTAAACATGGCTTAGAAAAGCTCTGTACTTTGTCAACTTCTACTGCTAGCTTTAGCTTTATGTTCATCTAAGTTTCTATCAGGACATTATTTGTGTGAGTTTGTCCTGGTTAATTATGCTCTGCATAATTATTTTCTGCGACTCTATATATGATATGGGATTATTAGTATTATCTATTAATTAGGTTACGTATGGAAATTTTATAATATGATATCTATAAAGCATTCAAGTCTCGTGTCTACAGATTTAGTACCCCTAATACAAAATCTGAGGTCTAAAATACTCCAAAATGTGTAAGTTTTTTAGTGTTGACATGATAGCACCAGTGGAAAATTCTTCACATAAAATTTTGGTCTATCCATAAAATTACTTCAAATGTTATATAAAATTGTCTTTAGATTACATATATAAGATGCATATAAAACCTAAATGAATTATTGTATTTGGACTGAGTTCTCATGCCCAAGACATATCATCATATACACACAAACATTTCAAAATCTGAAAATAATTAGGAAGGCAAAATGCAGCTAGTCTAGAGCATCTTGTGTAAGTGATGCTTGATATGAATCACATTGTCACTGAAGAGAGATTGGCTAAGAAAAGTATTTACTCCATATACCTCCCTATGTGAACCCTTTTTAAACAACTGTTAGGGAATTCTCAAAGTAAAAAATATAGAAAGTCTTAAGGTAGGGTGTTTTAATTATTTCCAATATATACTACCCTTCATTCTCTCCACTTGTACAACACAATATATTTATAGGTTGCTCAGAATTTTTGAGACAAGTCAATTCATTGCTTCTTTGTTCTTTACTTAATTTTAGTATTTAGTTGAGCTGGTTGAAATATATTCACTGAGAGTAATTCTAGTTCCCACAGTAAAATCTTTCTGCTTTATTAAACACAACAGTTGAACACATATTTGTTAGACATGTGCTCCATGTACAGTAGGATCCTTTTTACAGGAGATATTTAGGTGGTAAAAAATGAGAATAAGAAAGCTGGAATAATAATTTCAGGCAAAACCTAACAGATTGCTCTGGCCTGACACCCTGGGAAACTGAAGCTTACACTAACCCTAAAAGTAATATAAAAATTGCTAAGATTCTCCAGTTCTCCAAGCCAAGCCAATAAAGAAGGATTTACTTAGAGAAAAAAAAAAAATTCAAGAATGATCTCACTCCACATAGAATGGCTGCTATTTCAGATCCAGCCAGCAGCAAATGTTGGCGAAGCTGCGGAGAAGAAGGAACCCTTCTCCACTGTTGGTGGGACTGTAGACTCGTACAACCCCTGTGGAGATCAGTTTGGAGAATCCTCAAAAAGCTAGGATTGGAGGTCCCATTTGACTCGGCCATTGCCCTGCTAGGTATATACACAAAGGAATTAAAAGACTCATATCACAGTGACATATGTGCACCCATGTTTATAGCAGCCCAATTTGTGATTGCTACATCTTGGAAACAACCCAAGTGTCCATCAACTGGAGACTGGATAAAAAAGCTGTGGTTCTTCTACAGAATGGAGTGTTACTTTGCCATAAAAAATGATAAGTTTGAATCATTTCTACTTAAATGGACATACCTTGAGGATATCCTCATAAGTGAAATAAATAGGTCACAGATAGGTACATATCGCATCTTTTCTCTGGTATGAGAAAATAAAGATATAAATGAGTCCTAGCATTGTATGTTATATATTGTGAAATAGAAAATGCTCAAAGTAAAATAGGGTGAAGGGGGGAAAATAATGAGATTATAACAAAAGTAAGGAAACAAATTTTATGTACATGGGGCTGCAGTAGGGTGGGTAGGGCTATGGGAAAAAATGAGAATTAAGTTGTGTCATATACTGGTATAAATCCCCATTATGGAGTGCAATCATGATGCATATCTGTAATGTACCAATAAAGACTACCAAAAAAAAAAAAGGGGGGAGGGGAATATTGATCAGGCTGCTAGGTTGCCGAGTAGCTTGATGGGTAGCTAATAATGAAGACGCAGAAATAAAGGTAGACAAAAAGAAAGAAAGGAAGGAAGAAAAAAGGAAGGAGGGAGAGAATGGAAGAAGGTAGAAAGGAGGGAGGGAGGGAGAGAGGGAGAGAAAGTAATTGAGTACAAGCTCACATTAAAGAGATAAAAGGGAGAATACAGAAACTGAAATGGTATACAGTTATTTGAGTGAAATACCACACATTTCCCTTTCACCTTTTTTTTTGTAGAGGTTTTGTGCTAATTACATAAAACTATCCAAACAGAATATTTAACATATTTAGCATATTTAGAAGTAATTGTTATCTAGGTATTGTATCACTTAGTATTATATAAGCAGAGGGTCTTGGGCGCACCAGTGGAGTGGGCGGTAGTTTTGGCGGGGCGCAGGATTGTGAGTGCCAGAGAAATGTCTTCCTGTGGGCGTCAGCTTGTGCGCTACGTGCAAATTCCTTTGTACGCCCATGAGGAGACCTCGGGGGCCTGGAAACCCTGGAGACCCTGGAAGGGGACACCAGTGCCCGAGCGTCAGTCAGAGAGCAGCAGATGTAAAAGACAGAGACAAAAAAGACAGGCACCGGCAGAACTAAACTGCGCTGATAAGTTATGTGTGTGTGCTAACCGCAGAGGGCTGGAAGCAATCATTCTGGGGAGTTAAAGAACCATGCTAAGGAGGCTTCACCTCACATTCTTTCACGCATTCGTTGTCACGGTTTATGTCTAGCTACTGCTCCAAGGCCTGACACACTGCCCCTCAGCAGGGCCTCTGAAAGGTGGTGGAGTGAGGAGGAGGAGCGTCGTAGTCCACTTGCCCTTAGGAGGTGGGATTTAGCGGTAAGGGACAGAGCGATGAGCTTTGGACCCGGAAAGTTATCTCTGGCTCCGGCCTCTCCTTTCCTCCTCTCTGCTTCCTGTCCGCCAGGCTCTTGACATCTCAGCAGCCAGCCCTCCCCCCACACACACACACACCTTCCGGCCGTGGAACCAGCTGACTAGGGATGAAATAGGAGTCCGAATCAGCCCGGAAGTGTGAGGTTTGTTGTGCCAGCAGGGAGATGTTCATTTCACCAGTGTTGCCCGCGTACGTCTCCCATACTAGCTACTGTCACAGCAAGTGACAAAACAGAGATCACGCAGCAAGACGGACACGCCTGTCTTCCTGATTTAAAATAAAGGAAAACATGGATCTGTAAAACCAAAGTGACATAAGCAAATATATAATAAGTTAGATAGTGTTAAATGATTTAAAGATTTGAAAAGGGTAAAGAAGTTAAATTCCGTGAACAGAGACTATCATTTATCTGTACTGTGACTATTAGAAAAAAATAAACTAATCACATTTATAATAGTGCCAAAGGGGATACAATATTTAGAAATAAATTTGATCATGGAGTTACAAATATGCATATTAAATACTGCAAAATATTGATAAAATAAATTATAGAAGACCCAAAGGAATGTGTGAAATGATGGATATTGCAAAGCAATCCATCATTTCCCAAATAATCTATAGATTCAGTGTAATTTCTCTCAAAGTCCCAGTGGTATATTTTTCTGGAAAAACAATTTTAAAATTTTAGTGCAACTCTGAACCTTTCTATGCAAACAAAACACCCCTAAGAAGAGCAAAAGCTTTAGAGATGAACAAAGATCAACACGTCCTATTCAGGATTCAAGTGGCAATGTCAAGTAGGACATGGGACATGTACCTTAATTTTTGGAGCAAATTTTAAATTGAAGATAAGCTGAATCTATAAATGGTATTTAAGGTGGTGAGACTAAAACTGAAATAGAGTCAATCTAGTTGGATAGAATAGAGAAGATAAGAAGGGCTTTCTGCAGTGATAAAACAAACTGGACACTTGTTCTAAAATGTTCTCTGTAGTAATTCACACACACACACACACACACACACACACACACACACACACACACACAAGAAATGATTAGACTTTTCTTTAGTTCTGATCTTATATCTTTAACAGTGTAATCAGAGAGTAGACACTGATATACTTTTTCCTGAGACCATTTATCAAAAATTTGCTCATGAATTTCATTCTGGCCAAATTCTGTATCCATTATTTCTTACTCTATTAATCTCAGTTTTAGTGGTTTAAAAGTATGAACAATTGTCATCTCATACTTTCTGCTGGTTGGGTTTAGCTTAGTCCTGTGATTCTAGGTATCTCCCAAGGCCACAATTAAAATGCCAGTGAGGCTTACACCTCCGCACAAAGGTTCACTCAGCAAGAGTCTTCCACTGTCCTACAAGTGATTGTCTTAAGGACTCATTTCCTTGATGGCCCCTGACCTGAGTGCCACATTTTCCCTCTGGCTTATTTGCCAGAGATGGTCATCTTCCGTTTCCTGCTGTGTAAGTTTTTCCGGATTGGTTCTTCAGAGTAAGCATTTGGAAAGTGTTTAAAAGAGAGAGAGAGAGAGAGAGAGAGAGAGAGAGTGTATGTGTGTGTGTGTGTGTGTTCCTGATTTCTTTAGTCCAGTGCAGGAAGTGTTATTCCACATTTCTCCCATACTCTGCACAGTGGAAGCCACTAGGTAGTCCAAGACTACATTCGAGAGAAGCAACTGAGAAGAGAATGAACGCTGAGAAATAGGACCACCATTGAGGAGCCAAACCTCGTGCTACCTACCACACCACCGATATTATTAAGTGAAGCATGGACATTATTATTCTTGCTGACAAGTTTAAATTAATTTCTTGAGCTGTTTAATATGCTCCTAGGAAGATTATCTTTCCTTTCCCTAGACCATTTTCTTAATACTTGACATTGTAGTTAAGAATCAAACTTATTTTAGGTTATTTAACTATTTTTAGAATTTGATCAACATGGGATTTTCAAGATCTTACTTATGAACAACAACTTCTAATTCATAACACTTTTTTATAAACTGTGTGAGGAACACTACTGAGTATTTGTTAGAAACTGTGACTTATTGAGAGATCTGGCCACTTTTGAATCAAATGACATATGTGTGTATGAATTCATACAAAAGAAAGTAGAAAATTATCTGAAGTTGGTGAAAAATCAGTTTTAGTTATTTAGCAAAAACATATTTTCTCATTATTTCTCAGGCCATAGATTCAACATACATTGACATATGTCTCTATGTTACAAGAATACTTTTGAAAACAAACTCCCTAAAGCTTAGGTTACTCAAAACAATGGATTTAGCCAATAAAAACTGTTTTTTAAATGCGTAAGTCTGGATATCTGTTTAGTTTTATAGCATTGCTTTTTCTATCTTGATCTCGAAGTTTTCTCTCTGCGTATTTCTGGTTGCCATCTCCCTGCTGCCCCTTTGTTTCAAGTTCTCACTGCCAACAACTAAGATAATCTCCACCCACTCCAACATCTGCTTCCTGCCACCAAACTCTACTTCTGAGCAACAGCCACGTACAGATGTGAGTCTAATGATCTCTAATGACCACGTCTGCTATGCAATTGCATCTCAGTTGGTGACAGATTGGAAGAAAATTTGAATAAAATACCTGCATTTATACAATGATTTTCATCATGTCTGTTTTCCTCTAAAGCCTATTGAACTCCACTATAAAGACGGTTACCATAGTTTCACCATTGTAACTGCATGTAGCATTGTTCTATATGAACATAAGGTAGAAAATTTAAAAATAATAAATAAGTTGAAAATTAAATGTATAACTTAATTATAAATATTACACTAGAAGGTAATTGTGGAACCATAAAGCTCAAACTTCCATTACTTTGACAATACATTTGAGAAACGTCACACTTGTTATGCATTTATCAGAAGTGAGACTGTTTCTTACAGAAAGAATATTCTAGAGAATGATGTATTCCTAAAAGTATGAATTATGTATGTTCTAACAATATCTGAAAAGGTCATTTTACTTTCTCTATGCTTCTTAAAAATAGACTTTAAGAAATGATATACTGTATTTTATTCCCCTAAATAAATAGTTGTAGGTTTAAAAAACATGGTATGATTAGAGGATAGAATTCATCCCTGAGAAATAGATCAAAATGAATGAGATTTTAAAAGTTCTTATAAATAATTCATCCATATTTATTGTAGTGAAAGTGTGGTATATTAAAGTATGAGTTATGTGTTAGATATTTTAAGTATACTGTAAGAAAAAGTAGCAATTATTGTCTATATATGATCTCTTTCTCTTTTTTTCTTTCTTGAGTTTATTGGCACATTTCAGACACATATTATGAACTCATTCACCACTGAAAATTTGTACCTATACATGATATATCTTGATTCCTATTTTCCCCATTTCCTTGCCCTCCTTTCAGTCTGTCCACCCCTTACATACATAAGCATTGTTCCCATGTTTCCTTTTTTATCATCAATTTTTTTTTCTTTTTCTTCTTGCTTTCCTCTGTCCCCGTAGCCAGTTCCCCTTCCCTTTTGAACATTTTGCTCCTATTTCATGATGCCTATTATACATTGTGGACCTCATTTACACCTTAAATTTCTCATACTACATGAATGGTAAATATTGTACCAATCCCTCTTTCTTTTAAAAATAGGATTTTTCAATTTCTAAAAGAAGCTTGAAAACAGTTTGCTTAACTGGCAGATTACATTAAATTTATAAGCAATTTTTTTTTCAGAAGGCACATAAGTTTAGATTTTTATCTCTTTGATTTTATTGCTGTCTCACAAATGAATCAGCTGCCCCCAAACATGCAGTTGTTTTTTGTTTTTTGGTTTTTTTTCTTTACACATATCCTATATTCATGTTGGCATATAGGAGGATTTATAATATTCTGTGCTAATTATTTTAAAACGTCACTGTGAAGACTTTCATTCCTTCTTTACCATGTACTCTGCCTATGGCTTACATTGACAAATTGTTTATCTAGCTTCTCTTTTTACTCTTTATCTAATATAGCTTAATACTTAAGAGCAGAAAAAATAGGAATCAAGATACACTGTGTGCAGGTACAAATGCTCAGTGGTTAATGAGGTCATAGTTGGCTGGTCCAGGCCCGCTGGCTTGGCCAAATGGCATTACTGAGGAGAAACAGCCTATGGCGGGTAGAGGGCAGCAAAGCAGAAGGCAGCAAGCAGTGAAGTAGCAAAACAGCAAGAGATAACATCAGCCCTCTTTCTATCTCTTACATTCTATACAGGCTAACATCCTTGTGTTTTTACACCCAGGTGGAGCACCCTTAATCCTAGTATCACACCATGAATCAATCTTGGCATCACAACTTTAATATCAGCATCACATACTCTAGATCTGGCCACCCCTGAGAAGCCTCTGAATTCATGAGGCTTTGTGGAAAAGATAAAAAAAAAATAATAATAATAATAATATCAGTATTCATGACATTTAACCCATGGATCCCAAAAGATTCACGAGCACCCCTTTATGCAGAAGCATTTAGCCCAGCTCTAAGAGTTACCAAAGCCCTAATGGTTTAAGCATTGCTGAAAAGTTCAACTCTATAGACTCCTCTGAGAATTAAGGGAAACCTTTATCTGTGAGCTCCTGTATAAATGAAGAGAAAGTTAAACATTTCCAATATATAATAGTATAAGATAAATATCCTCATTACAAATCATAGAATAAAAAGAAATGGGACTAAAGCAAGTCCAAAATCCAGCAGAAGAAACATTAAATACTATAGTTCAATGTCCAACATACAAGATAGTCTGCGGCAAGATGTAAACTCCAAAAGCTTAGGTGGCTTTACCCCTGTAACACTGTCTATGGTTACAGCTGTCATGCCTTCTGTCATGAGCCAACTTTGTTCATTCCTTGCAGTGTTCCTCTGACAACTGACATTCCTGGCTTCATCAACTCTCTTCTCCATCCCACCTTCAGCTTCACACAGCTTCTCATACTGTCCTCTCCGGGACATGGTACCTGGCCTCCCAGGAAGTCCTGATCCCACAACTCTTGCATTCTACATGCACTAAAGTTACACCACATAGATGATACCAGGGCCTGCTGTCAGCCAGGCTTGTGTCTCTCTTGGCTGTAGTGTTAAAAGACTGAATCCCTGAGCATTCTGAAGCCAGTCCCTTGGAACAAATTCTGTAGGACAAAGCCGTTCTAGAACGTGCTCTGGGCATTCTTATTAAAGCAAATACTTTCACTCCTGCAACTCTGAGGCTGCAAAAGCTGGAGTCCTTCTGTTACTTGTGATGTCCTCAGGCCATCTTTCCTTGTCTTACTCCTTTTCAGCAACCAAGTTCTTTTCTACTCTCTCTTTGTCATTGATAGCTTTACTTGAACTTCCTTTCTGACCAAACCCACAAATTTTTATGCCGTTCTCCTTGGCAATCTTTCAACATATATGGGTAAAAGTCCACAACAGTAGCTATGTCACATCCTCAATGTTGGACTTCTTAGAAATTCCTTATGGAATATTCATTAGTCTCCCACCCTTACTATAAGCCTCAGTGTCTCTGGATATGAGCAAAATGCAGGTAAACTTTCTGCCAAGGCATAACACACATTGTCTCGAGTCCAACAGCCAAAATAGCTCTTCTTAGCATAAACCTCCTGAGCCTAATCCTTACTGGTAGTATTTATGTCAATATTCTGGTCTTCTGAGCTCTGACAAGAATCTCCTATCAAGTACAGCTTAATATATTCTAGAGCCTCTTCTTGAGCTGGTATCTCCAAACCTTTCCAAACTCTTCCCACAAGACAATTACAAAGATTTCAGAACCACATGGTCAGATACAGTCACCATAATAATGCTACTTCTCTGATAGCAAAGTTTATAACAATCTACCCTTACTAGAGAACAGGTAAATGTTAAATATGTAAGTATATAAGAATTTACAAGACTGAGTTATAGTGGCATCCGGAGTATCAAGTGAAGAAGAGCATGAAAGTTCTGTCTGCACACTGGAGCTCCAAAGAATTCCAAGACCTGAAGCTCAGTGTCTTATTCTGTGTGAGTCTGTTTCAGGGGGCTGGACATTCATGGAGGGCTAAAGGGTGTGCACTGGAGGCTGAAGAGTTTGCATTGGAAGCTTGAAGAGTCTACACTGGCAGCCAGGAAATAATTCACACAGTAAAGGTTAAGTTTGGAGCTCTTCCAAAGAAGCAGAAGCAATCTTTCTGTTTTGCTTCTCCTTTATACCACTCAGGTGACAAGCTGCCTCAGGGTGGGTTCTTCTGTCTCCAGTAAATCTCCTCAGGCACACTCAGAGCTATGCTGATACAATTTAAGGGGCATTTCTTACTCAAGTTGACATAATCAGTTAGCTATGATGTGTGATGAGCAGGCAATAAATAGCAGGTGCTGTGAAGATGACAATGATGACAGGGAAGAGGAAGAGTGATGACAACACAGAAAGAAGACAGTCTTTCTATGCAAGAAGAAGCTATTATAAAAGGAGAGCCTGAGAACATAAATGGAAAGCAAGGCATTTATATTACATGAACACTTAATGATGCGGATACTAGATCTTGATTAGAGTGAAACTCTGAATATATGACTATCAGTTGAACTATAAAGATGAAAGTGTTTTTACAATTATGTATATGCTGTGCAAAGGTAATATATTATTGATTTTATGGCCTTGTAGACCTATACATACGTTTCCAGAGATATCCTGGTAAATTTGTTTTCACAATGGACATTCATTTTAAGTTCTGAAATGTACAGTCTGGTTAAACCTTCTCTTAATCTCTGAAGGTCCTATTGTTAAGTTGAATTAAATAGTCTGTATCTGTTGATTAATGTGTTGAATTATACCTCTATTACTATGTGTCTAGCAGGGGATTAATTGTGGTCCCTTCTCATTCCTCTCCTGAGTTTCTTGGGTAGATTTATTTGACATCTTACTGTAACTTTGACTGACTGTTACCTCTAATCAATAAACTCTGGAAGTTCAATTTTATTATTTGGAAAATTTTGGTGTCAAAATGAAGCATCCTGTGTCCTGAAGATGACAGAGACATTATAGAGTATTAGTCAGTAGCGTGAAATGTAGAGTCACATAAGTATAATAAAAATGGCAACATTCTGTGTAGTGCCTACCACGTGCAAAATATCAGTGTAGTATTCTGTGCAAACTGAGTTTATTGAGTCGTTATGACAGTCCTGTAGAATATTTAAATTGTCATTCAGCTAGGATACCACCTTACCTTGAAATAATAGTTTACTGAGCAACAGAGGGCATTCTCTGTATCAGAACAAAGATGATATGTTATTTTATTTTCTCCTGCTAAGTTCAAGCCCTTTTACTTATGGCTTGGTCAGATCCATAGAAGTATTATGGGTAGAAAATCTAGTTAGAAATATGGCAGGCAGATGGGCAGGCCTGTAGAGGAAACTCACAAGAACGGAGAGGATTACAGAAAATCCTGGAAAACAGTGACTGATTAAAGCCTCATTCTCCTGAATAGCTAAGTTACTAGGGAGTCAAGGCCCTGACTCACCTCCTCCTTTCCCTGGAATGTAGTAATTGTAAATTTCCTGGAACAAAGGGCCAAGAATCTGGCCCACCTGGAAGAGCCTCCTGATGGGGGGAGGACCCTATACAGCTTAATTTCTCATTGGACCCCATTTGATCGAGATTGCTTAAACTACTGTACTTGTTGTAATTCCATTGGTTTGCCCATTTCTTTTAAATCTTATTGGAAACCCCCAGCTTAAACCTGCCTCATCTCATGGCTTTGTTCCATAAAAGTCCTCTGAAAAGTGAGGTGAAGGGATTACCTACTTTTCCAAGTTCCCCCTTCTGTCTCTCTTAGGCAGAAGCTTTCTCTCAATAAAATTTCCCTACTCAAACCACCATCTGTCATTCCTAAAATTCATTCTTTGATTTTAGCGAACACGAGCTCATGTTTTAAGTGGGGAGCCAGGCCTTGCTCTCCTGTGTCAGAAGTACTCCAAAGGATAGAGTTCTAGAAATCAGACCTGCCACCTAGAGAGTAAACTGTATAAGGATTGAACGTGAAGTCAGCTGACTAGGCATTTGGGAAGGAAAGTTGATATGCAGTGGGGGAAGTAAGGAGAAGCCGGAACCCATCAGGAAAATTGAAATTCTCAAGATTAAGCTGGAAAGTGCACAGTCATTTTATATCTGCATTGACCTCCCAGTACCCTAAGCCTGAGTGTTGTAGTTCACTCACTGAATAAGTTGTTGCCTGTCTGTCATGCTCTGTTGCACGCACACTTGGCTTGGGATGTGGAACAGCTAAAGAGAGGTGCTGAGAACTGCGGAGTAGGAGGTATCCAGGCTCAGACACAGGTCAGCAGAATTTGCCAATGTACCAGTGACAGTTTATGTGATCTGGAAGGACACTGAGCTCCACACAAAATTTCAGAGTATGTAAATGCTTGTGGTTTCATTTTCACATAGATTCCCATCCCTTTTATTTTTTGGGGGGAAGGGTCAGTTTTATCCCAAAACCGATAATGTAGAGAATAGCAGAGAAAATCCAAAGAATATATTTTGTAAGGAGCAGGTTACTAATGAATGCAAAGTCCTTAGTGCTGTGCTTGACAGGAAGTAAACTTCTTGGTGATTATTATGATATTCAGAGAAATATTTTACAAAGTTAAAGCATATTACATTTTCAGATGCTGAAGCTGTTTCTTTGAAAGATAGCTCTTTAGAAGTCATTGGTTTCAGAGGGTTAAGTGCTCCTCACCAGTTTCTGGATGGAAAACACAGAGCAGAGCAAAACACGATCACAGTTTCAGTGTGGCTGATAAAATGAGGGGGACATTTCATTTCTGTGCATAATCTATGTAGAAAATTAAGCCTGTATAGGGCCGAGGATTTAGCTCAGTGGTTCTGGCGCCTGTCTTGCAAGTGCAAGAGCCCGGGTTCGATCCCCAGTAACCACCTAACAATAATGGGCGTGGAGACTCACCCCAGCAGCAACTAGTACCACTTACCACAGTGCCGGGCATGGTGGATCACGCCTGTCATCCCAGCACTCTGGAGGCAGAGGCAGGAGGATTCCTGTGATGTGAGTTTGAGGCTGAGCTCAGGGCCATCCTGAACTACAAGACACTGTCTCAAAAAACCTAAAAAAAAAAAAAAATAATAATAGTTAAGCCCGTATAATAGGCAAATGTGATATTCTTGGAAAGTGTAAGAGTACAAAGTAATATATGTGAAGAAAAATACCTGAGATAGGTCAAATTGTCCTGAGAAATATCATTGCAATGTTCAATTTGAATTGTTTTATTTAATGTATTACCTAAATATCAAAAAGGCCCACTATGTATAATCATGTGTGTTGTTAGTCTTTTGGAGAGAATAGAAGGACAAATATATTTCTACTACCAGGCTGAAGGAATTTAGCAACAGTAAGGAAATCATGAGACAGTTGAAATCCATATGTGGTGACAACGCTGTCTGAGTAGAAAAGCGCAGGTGAAACATAACTGCTGAGGAGACTCGAGGGTGTCCGCACTGGAGGATGAGCCTGGGCTTGGTTTCGTACTGTTGTTCTTTGCTTTTGTTGTGCAAACTCGGGCCTGCAGTGGACACTACTGTGCGCTCCTTGGTTTTCCCTTTCAGGGCAGAGACTCCCTGTGCACAGGTGTCCGTGTGTCACAGGACAGTCCTCTTCTCAAATTTCTCCTCAGAAGAATGTAGTCGATTCACCTAGTCTGTGTTTCATTCTGAAGACAATGGGTATGCAGTGGCCGGTTTTCATTGTCAGTTGACTCTTGAGGATGATTTATAGACCAGTTGTTTCCTGTGGATCTGTGAAACCATTCGTAGATGTTGCTTCAAAATTTAACTTTCTAACGAGGACTCCACGGATGTCAGTTTCCACAGAGCTTCTCTCTTCCAGGCTCCAGCCTCGGAGTCTTTCCCCAGCAAAGGGTGGCTTCCAGTCCACCTGATCCCGAGGGAAGCGGAACAGAGCATATGGGAACTCGGTATGCAGATTAGTAATTTAATTTAACATTGTCATAATCACCCATTCAACTAAACCATTACATTATTTGAGTATGACCCAAATTTAGAGGTATCTATTTTCTATTTAAGAACAAAAAAGAAAAAAAAATCTTTTATTGCCAGGCCCATAGCTCCATGCTACACAGAAAATGAACTCAGCATGCATTTTATGATATCTTGAAAATTGCAAAGCACTATAAAATAATCAAATATGTGGTATCATTTTTTGGTAGTAGCCAACACTCAAAAACTTTGTGTCATGTGATGCCATGCAGTAGGAAAGGTGAACTAGTCCACAAGTTCAGAGTCCTGGTTATATCTGGGCTACTCTCAAAGTTTCCTATATTAGATACAAGTTATTATTTTGAGTCACTGGATATTTCTTTGAAATAGCAGCTTAACATTATTGACCTTCACCTAGTACACTTCAACATGAGTTGATAAAGCTAAGATTTAAACTTGGGCTTATTTGTGCCAGAAACTTTGATATTCATAAACATATGCCATATATTCTCTCCAATTTTTATAAGCTAATAGCAATGTTGTCTGAATGAAAGCTATCTTCCCCCTTGACCGATGACTGAGAGTAATAAAAAAAAAATAGAGGTAAGATATCTTAGGAGCACAAAGACAGGTGAAAATTCTAGATGACCCATTTTGATCCTTTCAACAGGTAAGGGACTACTGGCAATGCTGTTTAACTTTTGAAAGAGTAAGAAATGCAAATGTGGTTGAGATCCTGAGTGTATCAAGGCCTCTGAGTCTTGCATTTAGATAGGTGTAGAGTGTTTCCTCTTATTCCACAGTGGGAATCTCCTCACACACGAGTTCCCTAATATTCAACAGACACAGGAAGATCCATTAGCATTTGCAGCTCTCTGGGGTGCTCTCCAGGGGGCCTGTGGAGGTCACTTCCTGCAGGATGTGACATCAACACGGAGCACGTTTGTTGACACACATTCAAAAGCAGTCAGACTCTCAATCACGTGAGTCACATTATCTTTATTTCTGACTTGCAATTACTGATTTTATTTGTTATATGAAAAAATATTGAATGGTGGACATAGTAACTTTCGAAATATAGAGAGAGGGGAAGTGACAAAAGGATATAAATATGTAGTCAGAGAAAACCTGATGAATGCAGAAGGAAGGATGTGAGGACTTTAACTTTCTGTTTTGCTTTGAAATTATTTGGAGTAACAAGTTTCCAACACATCTTCTTTCTGTTCCTCTCCATGCACTTGAAGAGTTCTTGATAACGCATGTGTTCTTTTATCGAACAGAACATACCAGCTGAATTATTTAACTTGTACTGAGCTTTTTTCCTTTTAATTTAAAATTCATTCTTTATTTCATTTCTTGTATTTGAGTACTAATTTTTCCATATTAAAAATAAGGGTAAGTCTATTAGAGCCTATTTGATATATTAAGAACGTCACTGGATGTGATAGTATACGTACCTGTAATCGTAACACTCTAGGGGACTTACAGGGAAGTTCAAGCCCAATCTAAGCAATTTAGTGATTTAGAAAACTCCTGTCTCATATTTTAAAAATGGGGGGGGCGGGGGAAAGGAGATGGTTATGTAGTTAACATGTTGCCTTTGGGTTCAACCCACAGTCGTTCTAGGGGAGAAAAAATGTTCTTAAACAAAGAAAAAGTGAAATTTCTAGAGGTGGTAACATGTCATTTGGAATTACTAGTCAATTGCTGTCACAACTTTTATCTTCACATTTTACCAGTTACAAATATTTATGAATGTTGATATTAATGAATGCACAAAGCCATTTTGTCTATTTTTCACTCTTTTAAAATATCGAAATATCTAAGAGAAGTAGCTTTTCTTGTTTAGACTTTTAAAACACTAAACTGTCCACTGTTATTCAGACACTTACTTAATTATTCACAGAATCATTTCCATGATAGAGTATCTCCTCAGGAATATGTCCATGCTCCGTTACCCAAACGTATACTGATTTAGCTTAATCAGGAGCACATATATGTTTTGATTATTTCCAAGGTTGGTCCCCAAATGCTAATAATTAGTAATGAGAAAGACAATACTAGGCACATACATTACTGGGTACAACTCACTTAAATCATTTAGTTCATAGAACCCAAATTTATTTTTTACTATTTAATTTATGTAGAAGACATTTACTTTTGATATAATTGAAGAGTCTAGAGCTTATTTCTATCCAAAAGAATTTGCAATTGGTCAGTTATTATATGATATAATAAAGAATGTTCATGAAAATACAGTATTTATATAAATATCTATTAAGATCATGGAAATGAATGATTCTCTATTTTTTGAAAATATCCCCTTGTGAATACTGAGTTATTATGTTCATGGTATATTTTGCCATGACATTAATTAAAAGCTTAAATATAGACTTATGTAAGAACTATGAAATTGTCTGTAAATCAATTTTCAGTTATTTTATAACATATCAAAAGAGTATGTTCTTTTAAATATTTTGTTTCAGTAAACAATGACTATTCACTTCCATACACTGCAGAACAAGACAAAATCATAGACTGTTGCATTTCTTATGCTGTTCCTTTATTACCTTAATTACAATTATAAGTTTATTCTGTTTTGATGCTTGATGCTAATATCCCTGACTAGCTTATACATTCTATAAGATACAGACTGGTACCTTTTTGGCTCTTGTTTTGCTCGACATTTCTAACACAGAGTGGAGGATATAGCAGAAATAGTTATTTAATATATTTCTATAATAATTTATCCTATAGTTTCACTTTTGGACATTTTATGTCCTCATCTAAGAAGCATAAAATGATTAAACCAGGCTAACATGTGTTGCAAACCAACATCTATGAGAATATTTAAGAAAAATCATGTTCCTTCCATGTGATGAATAGAAGCTCCATGCCCTGGTGTGTCTAAGAAGAACTGCACTCTATAATCCCAACCAACCATCTAACCAGACCTCATTCCCTTTGGCAAGTAACTGAGATATATTGAACATCTGTTTTTGCAATTAAAACTACAGAGAGTGGAATGGATTACTAATCCTCACACTGAGCACTAGGATTTTCTTTCTTTCTTTTTTTTTAATCAGCTATTCCCTCAAATCAAAGTGCCTTGAGTGGGCAGGCTTTGGCCCTCTTCCTTGAACTACAGTAATTCCATCTTTTCCTGATTTCTCTCTGAAATGCTCTTTTGGTATGAACAACTACTTTTGGAAATGATTTTTCCTAGGCTCTGAAAATGAGTGGAAGTGGTCTAAAGAGTATTTTCATCCCTTGAAGAAATAATTATGATAAACCTGACACAGTAGGTTTTTATACTTTCCTGTAACTTCTTGTTCTAACAACAGTAACTGAACATTTGCAGTGGAAACATATACATAAAATTTATGGATTATGTGAACTATGCTAAAGTGTAAAAACCATTGTGAAAAGAATATTAGAGCCATATTTTTTAAACTGGAAGGGAGGGTGTAGAACTGTAAAACACTATAGAAAAAAAGGGCAAAAGACATCATATTCCTCCTAACGTTGTTCATTTGACACTTATTCTGAAATGGATATAAAGGTTAACAAGTGATTATATATCATTTATGTATAATCTTGGCATACATATTCATGCTCTAGTCTTAGTTACAGTTCAGCATTTCTTGGTCATAGACCTTAAATTCATCCCAGGAGCAGCATTTGAAGTTATTCTGATGTCTAAAAATAGTCAGTTTCTGCCTCATGAATGTATACAAGAGGCTGTTTTCCAGAGCAGAGGCAAAAGAGATCCCGCAGGTCTAGAGTTGGAGAATTCTAATTGTGGGGGTTTAGCATGAGAACATTCAAGAGTGACACAGATGTAAGGAAAACCAGCCAACAAAGCAAAGTAATATTCCTCCTCATTCTCATTACAGAGAATCTTACCAACTTCAACTTTAGTAAACATGATACTCTATTGACTTGAGGAGAAAGAAGAAGAAATACTTTAGGAAGTTTATGTTCTTGTTGGTACTGGGGAGTGAACTTGGGACCAGAACCATTGAGCTAAATGTCCTGGCCTTGAATCTTATCTTCTCTGTAGCCCTGAGACCCTCTGGCACTAACCCAATAGGTTCTCAGTTCAGAGGGAGCATTCTTTCATCTCAGCTGTGGATTTTGATAGTCCCAAAGCTTGTAAATTTTATAAGTGGAAAGAAAAAAAGCCCAAAATGTTACCTTCTTTACTGAATGAAAGGATGGAGGTGTTCTGCTTCCCTCTAGTATGGATGCTCAACAGGAGGACTTTGATGACTAGCAATATAGACAAAGTGCAGGGAATAGAGAAAGATTCACTACGAATTGACTTTAAATCTGGCAAATGAGTAACAGTTAACCTACAAGGTTTAGAAAGGTAGAGAGTCAATTAGTACCCAGATGGAGGAGAGGAGCCAATGTTAGGCCCAAGGAAGGAAAGTACTAGTGCCTTCTCCAAACTGAGAGTAAGCCCGTAATGAGGGCACTGTGTTAGTGAGGTTTCTGTTACCATAGTACATACCTGAGATAAACCACTTCTGTGAAAAAGAATTTACTGTAGTTCAAGGTTTTAAAGGTTCCAGTCTATGATGAATTAATTACCCACCTTGTATTGGCCCGTGGTGAAGCGGCATCTATTGGCAGAGAGCTTATGGTGGAAGAAGACCATTAACTTCCTGTCTAGATGGAAAGAGATGAAGAGGAAGGAAACGAGGTCCCGATATTCCCTTCGAGTACACCTTCTGGTGACCAGAACACCTCATAAAGGTTGAGTCACCTTCTCCTCATGCCATTTTCTGGGGATCAAGACCTTAACACATGGGCCTTTGGGGACAAATATCCAAATTTCAGCAACCATGCAGAAAGCAAGCAGGAAATGCAGAGTCTGCTGAGGCTGTAGGTAGAGTCTCCATTATCACAGTAAGACTGAGGGTCATCATGGGCCTGTGTCTCAGCAGCTGCACTGTCACTAAGTCTTTGAGTAAACTGTTTGGAGCATGCTTGGCCGATGAAAAGAAAAGTGTCCCAAGACATGACAGAACACCATTGCAAGTGTCCCTTCTGAGACATAGTCAGAGAGGAGTCTGAACTCAGGGGAGGGGCTTTGCTAAGGAGAGTTGTCATAAGTAAAACATCATGCTTATCCATGCAAGTCCACTGTCCCAAAACAAAAAGCACACCGATTATGGTATCTGTAATGTGAGATCTATATCTATAACAAATCTGTAACAATGTGGCTTAACTTGGCCTCTTATGTGATTTGTGTAAAAGCTTAGTGTTCGTTGGTGTGAAAGTGATTCCAAAACTGTGAAGATGAGGCATTCAATTTTAAAAATGAAGGAACAAAACTAATTTGGCTGACTAATACTGCTGACTGAACTCAGGGCTTTCACACTGAACTGCATTACCATTTCAGTTTTAGAGAACCTCACTCAGTCGCCCATGCTGGCCTGCAAGTTACCTTCTTCCTGCCTGAGGTTCCCCATTCCTGAGATTCACGGCCTGTTCTACTCTGTCCAGCAGGACTGAATTTTGCCTTGCAGTTTATGCATACTTAATTATTTTATGAGTGGAAATTTTCTGTTTTGTTACTTAATATTAGAATAATGTCGTGTCGGGTTAAACACAAAGTGAGATAGTTAATATTCTTACACTAATCACAGATACTAATAAAATAAACCTGCTTATATATTGTGTTAGCCTGAACTAGCTAAAATTTTACATTAAGGGTTATGCTTTAGGTCCTTAATAAGTGTATGATGATGTTGTTCCATGAGTTCTGCCAAAACCCAATGAATTACATTTTCCAAATAGGTAAAGTGGGTTTCAGAGTTGAGGTCTGGACCTGGAACATCATGGATGTCTAATAGAAACAGAACCTAAATCCATAAAGACTAAATCCAGTTAACTCCTGTGAAACACGACCGCTTGTTCCAGTCTCCTTTCACTTTTATTAAACCTGTCTTTTTATATAACATAAATGACCAGAGTGGTGACTTAGTCTGGCTTTCTGCTTCCTTTCTCTACTCGAACTTGAAAGTTGTCTCTCTGTTCTCTTCTGTCTTCCATACTCTTTTTAATCCCCTCCTATTTTTCCCTTGCTCATTGAGGCTGCTAAATGTAAAGCTCTCATTTCTTTTTAGCATGCCTTTTTTTTTAAAATGCTTTTTGTCTGTCTCCCCTGATTGATCTCTCCTCTGATTACACTCCTATCATCTCTGCCTTAACTTTCTGAGCTTGATGCTTCAATCATAGGACTTCTCACTGATGATCGCCTTTGGGAATCGCCCATGGCCACCAACAGTTACAGACCTGAGACTCATTGGAACGCATTGTAACATGTAATGTTGTGAGTCTAGTCACCTGTGCAAATACCTTTGACCAAGAGGGCAAGGAATGCAAACTAAGCCCCCTATCCCAAAACTACATGTAAAATATAAGGTTGAATAAAATTGAAAATATATCTCACCCACTTGATTTTACTATTCCCAGTGAAATGAAGTTACTACAGTAATTTCTTTTCATGACAAAAACTAAATAAAAATATTATTTCCCTAATTATAGGAAAAGACAGGTCCAAACTAAGAAAGCACCACACTGTATAATTGGTAGGCACAGATAAATGGCCAGGAGTGAGGTATCTTACCTTTTCTTTTCCTTAAAATACACAATATGAAGTAATATTAACAAAGTTGTTTCAAAGCACTGAGATAATTTATTCTGAGGAGCATCTTTCAGTAGTCTCCTTGTCAAATTACAAGAATTCCGGGGTCTGTCTGCTTCTACTTGAGATGGAGGCAAATGATTCCAAGAAAGAAACTATGATGTGCAAATAAACTAAAAATGTTAAGAATAATTAAATGAGCCCCCCCACCCTAGCTATTGAATTTGATGTCACTTCATTTGACAACTTCATAATTTTCAGTGTAAAAACAATTCTTGCAAAAAGGAATTTGAAATGAGCCAGAAGCACCATGGCTCAAGTATGAATAGCAATGAGTGCATAATAAATATTTATCAACCCCTCAAGGATTTGTAAATATGCGTGTAGGGTGAGAAGGCTGTTATCATCTGTATCATTAGCAAAAAAATCCTGCTAGTTTGTTTGTTAGTATTGTTATTTGTTAATATTTTTCTTTAAAGACAGTATATTTGAGATTCGTGGTGAAGAAAAATACATGAAAAAGAGTACGGTGTGGTAGGTAGATAAGAAAATACAAGATAGATATACTGTTTAAAACAGCAGTGATTTTATCAACTAGTTCTGCTAAAGACACATTAAAACATAAATTGACACCATTACAGTGTAACTTAGGCTTATATAGTGTTGCTCATCTAGTCAGCATTTTAGAAGTCTTTGACAATGGGGGGTCAGTCAGCACTTAGCTTTGCTAAATAGAACCTACTGGTCTCCTTTCCACACCAGCATCTTTTTCCATATGAGTATGGCAGCCTTTCTGCTGCTTACAACTGTGCAAGAAGTTTTCATCTGGGATGCTCTTGTCTTTGAATGCTCATTTGGTTTGGTTCTTTCCTGTTTTTATATGTTAAATATCACCTGCTCCTTATGGGCCACATGATTTAAAAGTATAAACTTTACATCTCTTTATATCATTCCCTTGACCCCCAAATCACCATATTTAACTCACATAAATTAAATGTTATGTTGATGGCCTGAATAAATAGGAAAGACTACAATTTTAAATTGAGAGAATATGAAAATCTACTTGAGTTGTCATCTCTGCAGTCATTAGCAAATGCCCTGTCAGGCTCCTGAGCCCCTGTCGGCCAGTCACCTGCTGACAATGCCTACATGAGAATCTGTGAGCTCGATCCCTGCAATTTCTCTGGGACATTTGTCCTTGTTCAGGATCAAAACAACTAACAAGGGGGCAATGTCTCCAACTATTTGGCAAAACACCTATATTTTTTTCAATCATATAACTTGAAAAGATTACTGATAACCATTAATTATTGGATCTGTAGGAGTACAGGAAAGATTCTACAGTTGGAAAACAGTGACTATGCTCATAAGATTCAAGTGTTCCCTCAAACAGGTGGAAATAATGTCAGGCCCTCCTGTGAATGGTTACATGACAATTTTGTGAGTTTTCCAGTAGAATCTTTGGGGTTTAGAAGTTCAAGGTTTCATGGGAGCTCTACTCTTCTGTAAAATGAGAGTTATCCAGAGGGATGAATATATTGGAGGAAAATTACCATTTTCTCTTTGCCCAAATAATAGTCTCATGACTTGATTTTTTTCTTTTGTTATTGTGGCACATATATAATGATTGTTCTTTTATGCTTTTTCATAAACATGCATTCTATGTGTATTTCTTTTGTAAGTATGCATGATGTACTTATTTTTCCCTTTCTAATCTTCCGCAAGGTTTGTTGTTCCTGTATTTCAGGCATGATGTTAAGAGAACAATGAATAGAATGGTTCATTTCATTCAGGGTTAAGTTCTAAGCTATTCCTGATGCCAGGTGACATTTTATAATTGTTTTAAAGTAACCTTTGTTCTACACTTAAAATTTAAGTTATCATATCTGCTTTGAGCTATAACCACGAATGAACCATTACCAAGTGTCAAGAAAACCCACTTACATTCCCTTTTTTGAAACAAATATATACTTTATGCTTATAAATAAATCCATTTCTAAGAAAAAACAGCTCATGATTAGGGAATTTAGACAATAATAAGTAGATAAAACACCTAAGAGAAAGCTAAAAGTTTTCATTTTGACAGAAGTTTAAATTAGTCATTTTAAATGTCATTGTATAGAATGCCATGAAGAACAAGTAAACAAGTTAATTAGCATGGTTTTCTGTTTTTTGTTTTTTTTTCTCATTGCTAAATCCAGACAAACAAAATGTGACTCCAAAAGCAGAAACAAAGGAAAAAAGTGCTTATTCTCCTTAATCTCAAATTTCCAGATTTGGGGTCTTTCTGTGCTTCTGGTAACATGTACATTCAAACATAAATGCAATGAGCTTCAAAGGTTTAACATTCAGATTAACCACTTTTGGGCATCTTACCTCTTTTTAGTTTGAACTTGGAATCTCCTCCACGTAGAGACCACTAATGAGAAAATCTTTGCTTATGAATTCAGTTCAGAATGGGAGCAGTTTCCCCCTCTCTCCTTTTGCATAATGTCTGCTTTGAAGTCAGGCAGTCCAAGAAAGTGATTGATCTCACCCAAGTTCATAACTTTTTCAAAGTACTGCCGATATCATTAAATTTTAATTAACCCTTTGAGCTCCTTCTATGATGTAAAGATAGGGAACATCAAAGGCTTGTGTGTTGGAGCAGCAGTACCATCTTTTGTGCTCACATAGCTTTTTAAAAGACATCTGAGATGCAAATATTTCAATAGGGTCCTGAGCTTATTATTTTTTTGTATATGACATTGTTATGCTGTTACAGGGGGTACAGCTAAAATCTATTGTTAGTCTTTCAAAGCTGGTTATTTAAATATTGCTGTGTTAAAGGCTTAGAAATGGTGCATTCTTCTACCTCTTCTACGTAAAGCCCTGTAATTGAGGAGTCGGCTGAAAATGTCTCTCAGTTTGTAGCTTTTTGTGTCATTGCCCTTCATCACTTCTCATTCATAATTAATCTCATTCCCGTGTTATGACTTAATGTGTACTCTCTGGTGTGTGGTCTCAGAAAACGACATAGTTGGCCGTAACTGGCTAGTTAGATGAAGAAACAAGGGCAGAGCATGGCATGTGAAGTGGCACAGGGATGAGACTAGAGGCTGCAAGAGGAATGTTGGGAAAGATGCATTAGCAAACAGTCCTGAGTCACGAACTGCACCAGGCTTGGTGCAAAGTGTTGTCTCGGCAGAATTTAAATACGTGTGTGAGCGTTGGTGTCTTCACTGTAAGCAGCGATCGTGGGATTCTGTAGCACAATGGAAAAGGATATCTCATCATTTTTTGAAGACTTTCTTGACCACAACTTGTTAAACTTTAAGTTGATAGTAGCAAGAAAAGGAAGCTTGGGATCCTAACACAAGTAATGTGCAAGAGATATCTGACAGAAAGTGTCTTCTCTGTGACCGGCAGGAGCTGAGTGACGAGTGGAGTGAACACATGTAGTAAACAGGGGAAGGGAACGTAACTAGAACATTTGCATTAAGTTCTAGTCTCCTGTGAGTTCACGGCACACGGCGAAATAATTAATAATTAGGCAGAAATGAGACTTAGAGAAAACTGAGCGTGGGTCTGATCCATGCTACTCTGGGTGGCAAGGACTCTGGATTCCAGCCTACCACACCTTTTATTATCTACAGTCCAAAATACCCAGAAAGGCAGGGCCACACCAACAATAGTCCTGGAGAAGTTATGTAGATGAGGATTCCTCGAGGGCAAGGCAGATATCAGCAATAGTTCTTGAGAAGGGGGAGATCCGGTGCAGTTCTGCCCTGAAGCATCACAGCATGTGGGACCATTGAGTCCCTGCTGTTACCAGCGATGAAGACAAGAGTCAAGTCCAAAGTCCTTTGCAGGCAGGAAGTCCTGGTCAATTTTGATCTTGCAATTCCCAAACAGGGTGGTTCCCAACAAACACAGCCATTCCTCTGGGCTGGGTTTCCTCAGGCTCCTACATAATTCTACCATCTTCATAGTGTATAAATGGGGAAATATGCATAACTATTTGAAGGAGTACTAATTTATGACATTTAAGGTGACTTTTTTTTAAAGCTGGCTACAGGTGCTGGAGAAGTTTGACTAGAAAATATTTGCTTTCTTCTGGTGGCCTTTCTCTGCAGGCATTTCTCTTTTAATTTGAATCTTCACTACCACAGTTTTCCCTTGAAAGAACTATGGGAGGGAGAAGAAGCGATAAAAGTCTTGATTGCTTCAGTTCTCCAGAAGTAATGATAAGCGCATTTCCAGGGCCCAGATGCACATTTGGCCCTTCCAGGTCACTTTAATCAAGGCATTATCGCAGATGACGCATGTCTACCAAAATGAGATTTTGTGACCTATTGAAATGAACATGATCTGGGCTTGCATTTGGGGTGTCTGACTTTGTGAGATTTGTTTATGAGATTTAAATTAAACCTGCATACATTATTAGGGGAAAACCCAACAGTTTTATCAATACTTTAAAAAAAGTTGGCCTTCTTCCTCTTAAATAGAGTTTAAAATCATTGTACTGAAGATAATTTTAATACTAGCTTGTTGAATGCCAGAATGATTCTAGGATTCCTGAGATAAACCAGAGGCATACTATAAAGAATTGTAAACAATGCAATTCTCATTTGGTGTTCAGGATGTAGACTGATTCATGTAACAGATGCCCCACATTTATATAATAACACTGACTACAGGATGGTTTGATATGGAACAGTACAGTAATAGATAGTATATGAGAAAACACAGAATAAATTGACAACTAATATATTCTAGAAATTATTTAAAATAAATCAACATTTAGGAAAAAAGTTGCTTTTGAGAACAGATAATTCTATAAAGGCCTTAAGGCTTTTTCTTATAGCAGAGTTGAAATAGCTATTTCAGTTTCTCATATTCTTTTGTTACCTAAATTTTAATAGATTCTTGATGATATGAGCATTCTTACACATTAAGGCACTCCTATGGTAGTATTAGAATGAGCATCATAGAGAATTTGTCAGATTGCTAAAGAAAAATTTC
>PVIR01012373.1:0-44516 GCA_004026965.1 Petromus typicus
GGCCAAGCTGCTGGGGAAAAGGAGCCCTTCTACACTGTTGGTGGAAATAGAAATTAGTTCAAACACTAAAGAAATCAGGATGGACATTACACTCAAAACTAAAAATAGTAATTCGATTGGATCCAGCTGTTCCCTATCTAGGTTTCTGCCCAAAAGATGTTACATTACAGTGATACGTACATACCCATGTTTATAGCATAAACTTATAATAGCTAAATCTTGGAAGTAGCCTATATATCCACCAACAGATGAAGAGATAAAGAAAATATGTTATTTATACACAATAGAGTACTTCTGTGCTATAAAGAAGGGTCATATTGAATCATTTGTAGGTAAATAGATGTACCTCAAGATCATAGTGCTAAATGAAATAAGACACACAAGCTTAAATAACACATTGGTTTCTCTTATATGAAAACCTAAAGTATAAATAATTTAAAGAGCAAATAAAAGATAATAGGAAACAGATCTTTTGTAAATGGAAGGGGAAAAGAGATGGAGGCAGGAGAGGGGAAGGCAAGTGGAGGAAAAAAGTGGTTAGATATGTTATGAACAAGGACTGACTTCTTATGACAAATATAATCATTATTACTTCAATATGTGCAAATAAAAATAAAAACACATTGATATAAGCACTCAAAATCAATGGCTTTTCAACAGAATATTGTGACAATTAACTTCAGTAGGATATATTATATGGAGAAAAAAACAGCAAAGAAATCTTGAATGAAATGTAGCAGAGATTGATTTTTTTTTTTTTTTTTTTTTTGAGACAGGGTTTTGCTTTGCAGTTCAGGCTGGCCCTGAGCTCCCTTTGTAGCCCAGGTGAGTTTAGAACTCAGCAGTCCTCCTGCCTCTGCCTCCCAAGTGCTGGGATTACAAGTGGGAACCACCACGCCCAGCACTGTGGTACGTGGTTCTGGTTGCTGGTGGATGTGAGTCTCCACATCCAGCATTGTTGTATATGGTTACCGGGGATTGAACCCAGGCCCTTGCACTTGCAAGGTAGGTGCTGGACCCACTGAGCTAAATCCCTGGTGCAATAGATATATTATTGATGTCACATATGCTATAAGTTTGAGCAAAGGAAGGTGAAAAAAACAACCTTCCTAAGTACTAAACCGTATGTTTAAATAGTGACAAAATGGCCCTCTCAAGAGCCACTAGACATAGTACTACAGAAGACTGTACTACAGAAATATGTTTGTGCATTAGGATTTAAAAATAATATGTGAGTACATTTTATTAAACAATATGTATAAAAGGAATTCAGGAGCCAAAAGGAAAGCACCGAGACCCTCTCCAACTATACTGCTGCCAGGCTGAGTCCCTTTTCTACTTTAGTTGGTTCTTTTTCCTGACATCATTATGCTCTTCACCTACTAAAGTTCCTTCTTAGGAGAGGAGTGGGGGGCTGGGAGCTTTGGTTTCTCTGAGGGGAGCATCGGCCAGGCACAGCTAGGCCTGGGTGTAGAGAAAGAGGACGGAAGTCTCGAGTGGCTAGCTAGGGGAATCAAATAATTGTGGGAAAAAGGAAAACAAGCTTGCTATAGATCAGAATAAAGGCAGTTTGAGGGAGCTGGGCTAGAAGGGTAAGCTGGAGTACCTGCTGGGCTTATATTTGGAGTTTTTCTGTCAGATAAGGGAAATCAATTAAAATACAAAGGAGAAGGTTTCACTGTGAGACCTTCTCAGATTTTGTACTGTAATATGAAAGAAGGGCTGGATGGAAATTTGAATTGATGAGGGAAATATTTCACAAAGGACATAGGTTTATTTCTTAAGAGAAAATGAGTTAGGGGAATGGGTAAAAATGAGAACTCATGTCATATACTGGTATAAATTCCCAATGTTGAGTGTGATCATGATGTGTATATAAAATGTACCAATAAAGAATTCAATTTAAAAAATGATGTTGATAATGATAATAAAATTCAAGCACCTATCATTTTTGGACACATAATAGATACCTGATGTAAAACATTTTTAATCATATCCTATCCTCTGTCAATCTTGCGTGGAGGAATTGTTATCCTCAGTATACGTGAAGCTATTAAGTAGCTTGACCAAGGTTAAGATTTCAAACTAGACCTAACTCCCAAGGCTGAGCTCTTCCTATTGATGTTGTCTTCATAACCATGAGAGATGAGAGTGGAGAAAAGCAATATCTCCCTCTTCTAAAGCTGAACCCAGTGTTACCCACTGTATTTCCCTAGGGATATACTTGCTACCAAATATGGTCTGAATGCTAACAATAAGTTTTACATTTTTAAATGTAAAATCTATTAGCTTTTTTGTTAAGAAGAGCTGCTCAATTTTGTCTTTTAACCTATAAACACTAAAATATTTCCTCTCTGATCATTATAAAAAAGTTTTGCAAATTCCTATGTTATGCCACAGGAAGACATCTGTATTCATAGCAAATAGTGGTCCTCTTGCATCTCCCCACCTAAGTTTTCTATTCACAGGAACCACATCGACAGGGAAGCTCTTACGAGAATGAGTCTCAGTCACTGTACCAGTGAGTCTGAGAATAAAGTGACAGAAAAGCAAGGGAAGTTGCTGGTAACTTTTAGTGGGACAGAGTGGTCGAGGAGTGTAGGCTACGGTGGGAAATGCATGAGCTACTAGAAGACCAGCCGCCCTGACGTAGCAGCTAGATAGCAGAGTTGTGAGCCAGGTGGATAAAAGGATGTTGAATGACCTTCCAGCTAGACAGGAAGGGCGGAGGGCTGAATGGGCAATTTTTTAAAGGGGAGGTAAATGATCTCAGAGAGACCTAGATACCATTTAACTCCGCTAAGGATACTTGGAGAACATAGATTATACTTAAAAATAGCAGAGCTGTTCAGGCCGGGCTTCAGCTCAGGGGAAAGATGGAGAGGGGCAGTGGCAGAGATCAACAGCCTTGAAAACAAATACTTTCTAGGCCACCAAAGCCGTGGTTAGAGAGTGAGAAGTGAAGTAGAGAGCTGCAGGGGGAGAGAGCCTGACAGGGGGACTGGTGCGGACTGAGATGAGGCCACAGAACTGCCGGGGAATGGGAAATGGGGGAGGTGTAAAATACCAGGGCTTAAAAAACACAAACATTCATTTTTATTTTGAAATCTTTCAAACTCACAGGAGAGAGCCCTTCTCCGTCTTCCTCTGTGTACACACACTATTTGCCAAAGCTTCCAAAATAAGGCTAGAGATATCACAAGTTACCCTTAAATACATCAGCATATGCCTCTCAAGGACAAGGGCAGTTCTAAGCAACTGTAACTGATTATCACACTTGGAGGAGAATTACTAACTTGAATAACATCCCCAGTAGAGTGTTCACATTCAAGTTTTCCCAGTTGACTTTTTTTCCTTTTAGGTTTTTTGGGCTAGAGTCACTTTCTGATTCAGGCTGGCCCTGAGCTCAGCCTCCAACTCACATCACAGCAATCCTCCTGCCTCTGCCTCCCGAGTGCTGGGATGACAGGCGTGAGCCACCACACCCGGCACTGTGGTATGTGGTGCTGATTGCTGCTGGGCGTGAGTCTCCACGCCCAGTATGGTATGTGGTTACCGGGGATCAAACCCGGGTCCTTGAGCTTGCAAGACAGGCGCCGGAACCACTGAGCTAAATCCCTGGCCCTTCCCAGTTGACTTCGAAATATCTTTGAGGTAGAATGGGAAGAATCACACAGATTTAAAGTGAATTTTTATGCGTCTCATCCTTGTAATGATATATAGCAATTTTTATTCACAGAGCATAACTGTAAATCATCAACGTCCTGAACACACCAAGTGCTATTAGGAAGCATAGCCTCCAGATGTGAATCCTGTAGTCTGTAGTGTAGTCACAGGATTCACCATGTAATACGTGGCTCACAAAGGGAAGCCTGAGATAGTTACAGTTAACTGATGACATAAATCCTTGCAGCTTGTCTTTTTAAGTTTCCAAATTAAGAAATGTGAATGAGGGCCGGGGAGTTAGCTCAGTGGTTCCGGTGCCTGTCTTGCAAGCGCAAGGGCCTGGGTTCGATTCCCTGGTAACCACATAACAATACTGGGTGTGGAGACTCACCCCAGCAGCAACCAGTACCACATACCACAGTGCCGGGCGTGGTGGCTCACGCCTGTAATCCCAGCACTCGGGAGGCAGAGGCAGGAGGATTATGATGTGAGTTGGAGGCTGAGCTCAGGGCCAGCCTGAACCACAAAGCGAGACCCTGTCTCAAAAAACCTAAAAAAAAAGAAATGTGAATGAAATAAAAGTAGTCCTGTTATACTCAGTTTCATTTAATATTTCAAGGTCCATGTCTAAACAGAAAGCTTCTTATTTTCTTGCCAGCAATTGTCTTTATCTTTTGGGTAGGATCTTGAAATATTTTCATAAAGGTGAGAAGGAATGAAATAAAAACATTCTGATTAATTTCCATTTATGTTATTAAAACTAGTTAACTCCTCTAGAGTAAGAAATAAATGTTATAGCTTGTGAACTGGAAAGTTCAGTCATTAACACCTATGAACCTTCAAACACAGAGCTATGCAGAAATGTGTTCTCTCCTCGGTTAAGTGCTGTTCCTAAAAGTTTAACTTTCATTTAAGTCATTTGCTGTCAAGGAAACACATTTTTCAACAGACAAGCGCTGGGGTGAAGTTTTCTGTTTTTAGTTGTTGCCCAGGATAAAGCTATTTTTACCTCCCATCAAAACCAACCTCAGAATCTTCATTCACAACAAATAATAAATAATTCTCCTGCAGTGATTTGCTCTCAAATTTGGTCATGGAGCAGAATCCTCTGAATATTAAGGTATTCTTAATGGGATCCTATTAAAATTACCAAAGAAAATGAAAGGCACTTACACAACTATGTATTAAATAAATACTATCTTAGATTCTAGTTTGTGCAAAGAAGGGCAAATACCAAGAGTAGGAAAAATTGAATGGAGAAAATTTCACAATTACCAATATCCCTTCCTTTGACTTTAGGTTTTGAAGACTCTGGATGAAAACAGCCATGTCTAGGTTAATAGCAGAACTTCCTGAGGATCAGTGTTCCCTGGACACTGGATATCTTCATGCACTTTACAGTTAACAGGACCCCAGACTTGATGGCGTCTGGTGACAGAGAGTGACATCAAGTCTTATGCACGGGGAGATGATGATTTAGACATGTCCTGGTGCTACTCCCAGGTATGCCAACTAAGACTCCAAGCCTCGTTGCCTAAAAACAAATACACAGCTCATCTCAGCCAGACTGCTCCACTGTATCCAGTCATCAGTGCAGAACCCAGAAGGGATTTGGAAGAGAGAAGTGAGATGTGTTAAACAGAACAGTTAGACCTAAAGTTCCCTCTATGCAGAGTAATCTGCAACTTTACTTGATGTGTAAATCTATCGTGTAACAAGTAACTGAACCTCACCCAATTAGAAGCAGCCTACTGCTCAAACTCCATTCAAGACAGACAGACATGGGCTGTCACCCCCGGGGCTATTTCTATGCCTCTCTTCTGTTTTCTACACATCACTCATTCTCTTGCTATAAATGTAACCTGATAGACTGGGAGATTCTGAACCATTTTTGGCCCAGTTCTAGAATCACATATAAAATATGCAAAACTAGTTTTGTTTTTCTTTTTTAATAGTTCAAGGCACCAGTGTACCTGAGACCTAGAAAACTACAGTCTCCATGTATTTAAAGGAGCCCTACCAATACAGTTCCCCACTCTCAAGACAGCCCCCACACAGCCATGATATGTGCACGTCAGGGACCTGACCAAAAGAGATTTTTGCCTCGGGGACCTTTGCAAAAGCCAGAACTACAGTGACTCAGAGTTGGTTGGACCGAGCCACTTTTGCTCTTTATAAACATTTTATTATGGAAAAGGTCAAACATATATCAAAGTGAATACGAGAGTGAGCGTGCAGCCTCAGTACTTGCCAATATATGGCAAATCTGGTAGATCTACACCCATCCTCTTTCCTCCGTATGGACATATTATTTTGAAATAAATCCCAGACTTCATATTATTTCAGATGGAAACATCTTATGACATATTAGAGTCTTTAAAAATATTACCATAACACCATTATCATATTGGAAAAGTTAGCAGTAATTCCTTAATGTAATATAATATCCAGTGTTCAGATTTGTCCTACTGCCTCATATTTTTGAGCAGTAGTTTATTTAAATCAAAGTTTCTCTTAAAAGTCTATCCATATATTCTTTCTACACCTCATTTTTTCCTGTAAATTGAAAGGCTCAATTATACTGAGGTTAGCTTTTTTTGGCAAGAAGACTTCATAGGTGGTGCAGTGTACCTGCTCTGACATCACAGTAGGAGCTACATAATGCCCTGTGCTCATATTGATCAATGCCTTCAGCTGTTGCCAGCCTGATCACCCATTATGAAGTTCCCTATCAGTTTTTCAACTAATGTTCTTAGCAGGCACTGATGTTAATTACTCAGATCAATTATCTCATTAAGAGTTGAAACGCTGTTTTAAATCTATTATTTTCTCTACATTTATTAAATGACTTTTTGTAAAAAGTCTTCATTTTTAAAAAATAGATTTTGTTGATACACTTTATATATACTAAAAGTTTTCATCAAATAATTTGGTTGTTCTGAGGAACAGGAAAAACAAATCACAGACTAGAATCTTTGCTATTAATATGCTTACTTTCAGAATAATGAGCTACTTCCCTAATATACTGCAAAGGTGATCAATGACTTTTACATCATTGTAATTTCATGCAATATAATATATTTTATGTGTTTTAATCCATTTGTGCTTGTGTCTGTTTTGATTTTCAAACTGATCCATCTTCCACTCTATCAGGTTACATTTCTAGCCAGAGATCAATCACAATACTTCAGATCGGCTCCTGAATCTTTGAATATATTTTAGTGATTTCCTTGTTTTTTTGAAATAAGCTCTTCCCAGCCCTCCTCTTTTCCACAGTTATGCTGCCAAACATAGATTTGCCATTTTGCCAAACTGTGATTTAGATTCCTAGATATTAGTACTTACAAACTATAGTCTCAGCATTATGATCACAGTCCATCCTAGAATGTTTTAGTAGAAAATGATGGGAAATACTTAATAGAAAATATATCTAAAATTCACATTGATATTTCCAATTCAAATTTAGGGTGGCAGGTTTTATTTAACTTCTTTGATTTTTACCATGATATACTTTACTCTTATATTTAAAAATCTTAGTTTCTAGTGACATTAACAATTTTAAGATTTCTTTGTTGATCTCTTTTCTACTTAAAATAGATATATCCCATAACAGATGTCCAAATAACTGAATTTTTAATGTCATTTGAAATAATTTATCTTGATGCAGTTGAACCACCTACATGATATGTAATTAGGTTCATTTATTTTCTTTTTCTTTTGATATCTAAAGATTGCTTTCTTATTTCAACTTATATAACTTAAAAATCAGTTTGCAAAACAATGCCTAGTTAGAGATGCTTTCGTTAGCATTGTTTTCCTCCCTTCCGTATATATACTACCACATATCTCATTTCTCTTAAAAATACATTCTGAAGATTACCTTAGACCAACATGTAGAGCTCCTTCTCCATCTTTTACTAGTTGCTCAGAACTCCGTTGAGGAGCCACATATCCTAGCTGATTCTGTAAGACCAGAGAGCTGTAGCTTCACTGTAGGACTGGAAACACAACAGAAGCAAGCACTGCAAAATCTGAACCGCTTCCTCTTCCTGCTTCCTCTTCCTGCTTCCTCCACCTCTGCAGCCACTCAGCAGGGCACAACTTTGGCATCCTCCTAACAGCCTGAATCTCGCCTGTCTCCAGGTTTTGCCTTTCCACTCAATGTGATATGCCTCCAGAGGAAGACGAACCCTCCCCTACCGCCAAGGCCAATCTCAATCCCTCACTGGGGGGCTACTCAGAGAGGACCTGTTCCTGGCCAACAGACTTGATGAGACACAGCCTCCTGGGAAGTTTCTTGAGAAAGTTACCTCTTTTCTAAAACAGGCACTAGAAGAGAAAACATTTCTTCTGGATATTTAAATGCCTGGATGCGATTCTTGGAGATTGTGCAGTCATATTATGACCACTTGGGGGTTAACAACAACTTCATAAATAGCACAGGGGTGAAAGGAATTACACCATTGATGACAGGCCTGATTGAATGAATCAACCAACACTGAAAAAATTCCATCTGGATCTCCTGATAAGGGAAGTGATACTTACCCTCTAGTGCCTTTTGGAAAAAGACTTTGTGTTTAGAGGCTGAATCCTTAAAGGATTAACATCATGAAATTTAGAAAGGAATTGATTATTATGCAAGTCCTCAATCGCTTCCTCTTCTCTCTGTGCCCTTATATGATTAAATTCCCTTGAGTACAACTGGGAAAGGGAAACTGGGGTATTCTTATGCCTACTTCTAAATGGGTCTAAACTTCAGTTAATTCCTTTGTTTCCATCTGACTTGGACTCACTTCCAGCTCTAGCCCAAGTTTTGGAATCACTGCACTGCGGTCACTCTGAGAAAGTCTGAGCCATCAGCCATGTCCCTCCTTTCACTCTTCCAGTGGGCCAGCTCAGTTCTCTACATATCTATCAAGTTTAATAGAAGTCGGGGTTAACAGAGAAAAGTGCATACACAAAACCGTCCACACTGGCTATCAGCCATCCCTGCCCCAATGAATCCACTCATTCTCTCCTCAGGAAATTTATCCTGTTTCTATTCTTTAATGGATTTTAAACCTTCTACCACATTACTTAACCTATCCCCATTCTTCTTGTCCAGGTAGCTCCTCAAGGTAGGGGGTGGCCAACTCCAAACCTCCTGTTATTTTACTGCACAGAGCCGTCAACTCATCTTTACTTAACTGTCTACTCCAGCAATGTCCAGCTACTTTGCTTTAACACCAGACTAATTAAGATATTTTCCTAAAGAAAAAGAATAATTCTGTCTCTGAAAGAGGAACGCTGCACTTCTTTTGGGTCAATTTGTTCAAATTCAGCCAGTGTTTAAAATGTCATTGATTTACTTATTATTAACAATTACAATGGGAACACAGGTGCTTATCTTATAGGATAGCTAGAAAACTTTATCAGTGGCTGAGGTTGGAAAACATTTAAACTCCCTCTGTCTCATTTTTCTCACCAGTAAATGAAAACGAACACTAATCCTACCTTATAGCGCATACAATCTTTGTGATTAAATGAATTAATACGTATAAAGGGCTTTGAACAGTCTCAGGTACTCAACACGTGTTAGCCACGGCTGCTGCTGTTCTATCAGACATCTCTGATGTAAAAAGGGTGTTTGGACTTGCTGCCACTGGGAGATAAGAGCACTTGCAGCACACAGTTATTGTGAGGGCTAAATGATGAATATGACCTCGGCCAGCACCTGACGTGTAGTGACAAGGAAAGGTGGGCTCCGGAGCTGGAGGATTAGTGATAGTGCATGTAAAGTCCTGCACATGGTGCAGGATCAATACTGTGAGATCCTGTCATGTCCCTTCTCGGGAGGTTACAGATATTGTTAGAAACTGGGGCAAGAGGACTTGAGCAGCTGGTGTTTTTTAAATCCTGGCGAGAGCCCCCATTTTAAATCAGCTATGCCACTGCACACCTGTAATCTCAGCTACTTGGAAGGTGGAGGGAAAGGATCTCAAGGTCAACAACATCCTGGGCAACTTAGCTAGACACTGTCTCAAAAATAAAATAAAATCCAGGTAGCTCCAGGCTCCTGGATTCAGGAGGCGGGGAGAGAAAGAGGCAGAGAGAAAGAGAGAGAGAGAGACAGGGAGCTGGTTTTGCTGTCATGGAAAACACACCTAGTTATTGTGACCCTTGTCAGCATTATTAGCAGGAGCAGCGCTTGGGTAGGATGGCTTCGGCCAGCTGCGTGTTCACCTTCGGAGGTAACGAGAGACAAATATGATCTGTATCTTGCTTGCTTGCTTCTTGGGAGAGATTGCTTGTGATCAGCTTTCATTCAGATGAATGAAAAGACATGAGAGTTAGCAGCTGGCACCAGCCCGAGGCCCTGAGCAGGATGTCTTCCTCACCTGCAAGAGTGATAAGAAAGCAGAAACAACCCCTCCCCAGCTCCCCCCCACACACACTTTTTCCTAGGCCCCAATGAGCCAGCAAGCCACACTCGCTGCCCTACACAGCAACCTACATGGGAGTAAGAGACCCAAAAATGCAGCTGGTCCCCGAGCCCAGACACCAGGCACTTCTAAAAGCATGGCTCGAGGTGTCAGGGGAAAATGTTTTCTGTCATCCTGTGGAGGTTCTGTGATGATCTTTAAGGTATTTCCATGGAGATTTACAAATTCAGACCTGCCAAGATCAAGGCAGCAGCAGGTGCCCAGAAGGAAAGGCCTGAGCAGAGACTGGCTGGGCCAACCTCAGCCACCTCTCACTCCATAAAGCAGAGGCAAACGGACCTAGACCCACGTTACACGTAGCTTCCAGCCTGTGTGGTCCACTGAGGTGTAAAGGTGTACAGGCCAGAGAGGCTTATGAGAATGAGGTCAGTATGATTCAGACTCTAAACAGCAGAAAACAAAACATCGGGAGGGTCTATTAAACACAGCAGCCAGAGAAAGTGCTGGACCTGCCTGCCCAGAGTCCCAGAGACCCACCTCTCACACACGAAAGCACTGTGCGAACGATTTGCTTCAAGACTTTCTCAGTCAGTCTGCCAAAAATAGACCGAGGAGAAAGGGAAGCAGAAAGAACGGCACAAGGACACTGGCTACTTAGAGGACTGACCATTCCACTTTAATAGAAGTCATTTAAGAAAGAAGCTAATTAAATGCACCTGCACTAAAATGATTGCGCGGCTATTATCTGCCCACACAGAGACAGCGAGAGCCACGACGTCTGAAACTCAGCACGCAGCGGCTTAATTGTCTTCTGTAAGGAATAGCTTTTGTTTTGCCCAGCGCTCCATCAAAAATACTAAGTGTTAATGTACCTTGTATAATCTATCTGGCCCGCTAACTAGTTTAATCCATCACACCCCATGCGAACGAATAAAAGCAGGTTGGTAGTGACAAGTTAATAGTAGAGGCAGGAAATAAAATGAAGAAACACACTTTGATTGATGGTGCAGAACTATTAGGAGCCACTATATATGGACTCTGTCTAGTTTTATATAGTGGCCAGTCAAAGCAAAAGAGTTCTAATAATTTAAAACTTTAAAAATGTTCCCTCAATTAAATTTTTAAGAGGCCAGTGGATGTATTGCATTGCAACTGAATGATAAAAGTTCAATTAAAGCCAACTCACAAATATCTACAAGTGGATCAGCTGTCACAAATCTTAATTCTGGGCTCTCACTGGCTTCATTACCTGCTCGGCCAGCCCAACCCCCTTTAGCAAAATCTCTACTTTGCCGCACGTCCCTGTATTAACTATAGCTGAATGAAGGGGGCCTCTTGGATGAAGAGCATTTGAAATCAAACACAATTGTCTTCTCGTACTGTAGAGACAATGGGAAAACAGGATTCACCAATCTTTGAGGATCTAGAGAGATCTTCTTAGGCTGATATCTTGTTGCAGTCTGAAAATAATAATATCATCTGCTCCTAACACTGAGAAGGAAAATTAGGAAGCCATATAGAAGCAGAATAGAAAGCATCCATGCCTTCCAGAAGCTCTCATCCTCTATGGCCTCATTAGGTTCAGTAGAACCCAGTAACCAGAGCTGATGCTGTCTTGCTCTGTGTGGTGCTCTATAAAACAGACAACGCCCTGGTAAGTAGGTCTTCACATATTAGAATGCATGGCTTAGTAATATTTCTCCCAGCATTAAAATAAATCAGTCTCTCTCTCTCCTCTCTCTCTTTCTCTCTCTCTCTCTCTTCTCTCTCTCTCTCTCTCTTTCTCTCTCTCTCTCTCTCCTCTCTCTCTCTCAGACTGAGGATGGTTCCAGTGTCTGCCTCTTTCTCACACTCTCTTTTTCTACACACACACACACACACACACACACACTCACAATATACACAAACATAATTAGTCATTGCAACAAGAAAATACTGGACACAACCTGATAAAATAAACCATAGAACATCCACTAAGAAAAGAAAAAAAAAAGAAAGACAAAGACAAAATGACAAAAATCTCTGTTCTCTCTGCACTAACATGAAATGATCTCCAAGTCATATTGCCTACCTTTTAAAAAATGCCAGCTGAAGAATGATGTGTATGGCATAAGAGCTATTGTATAAAAACTATAGCTGTACACAGACATGTGCATACACATATTAGCTTATTTATGCATGAAATATTTCTCGAGAACATAGGAGCTTTGAGCTAGGCATGGTGATGCACACCTGTAGTCCCAGCATTTAAGGAGCTGAGGTAGGAGGACCACTACAAGTTCAAGGTCAGCCTGAAAGATATAGTGAAAAACACTCCCTATGCAACAAAACAAAAGAAGATGCAAGGGCCTTTGCTAACCTTGAAGACCAGAAACAGGAGGTACAAAGAGGAATAGAGACACTTATTTCATTGCATACGTTAAAGCCTTCTAAAATTTGGACATGTGAGAAATATTAACTATTAAAAAGCAAATAACTTACCTAATTAGCCCCCTTAATCTCTGCTCTCAGCTCTGTTTCTCTTGCCTTTATGTACATTACGACCCCCAAATGTTCTTTGCAGCCTTTCTGTCTGTCTGTGTGCACAAGGAACCACTTCTCATTACAGAGATGTCTTCAAAAATGTTTTCCTCTGCCTCTTGTCCTATACCCAACAGCTATACACCAAGTCATCCATAGTGGCTTTAGTCATCTCCTCCTGAAGCTCAGAAGCCTACCAAGTCCTCAGTAGAAGACAGACTACCACTGACCCTGACAATATAACCTACATACTCAGGTAAAACCAGTCACTTCCCTTCCTGAATATAACCCAAGACACTAACGCTAGCTCTTCCATGCTGCAAGTTGCCCATTTCCCTCTTGGGTTCTCAAACCCCAGCCCTAATTCCTTCAGGTCATTAGGTTCACAGAGGAATTGTCCTGCCCAACCCTGGGCAAAGAGAACTGAAGACCCTGATCGCCTATTTCTGCTCTTGGCTCCCACAGCTGCAAGGATATCACGAGTAAGGACCAGCCCGTGATTCTAGCAGAGCTCTGCGTGCTATGGCAAAGCTTGGTCTGGTTTCAGAACTCCTACTCTGCTCCTCTTCAGTCACTAGATGTTTTCTAGTTTAGAGCCCATTGCCTGAGACCTCCTAAACATGCCACATGCTGTGCAGCTCCACTCACTGCTTCAGACTGCTCTTAGAAGTCTCCTTAAACCAACTTACCTTTTTAAAAGGCATGACAGGCTGGGGATTTACCTCAGTGGTTCCTGCACCTGCCTTGCAAGCACAAGAGCCTGAGTTCAATCCCCAGTTACCACATTCAATAATGCTGGACATGGAGATTCACACCCACCAGCAATCAGTACCACATACCACAGAGCTGGGCATGCTGGCTCACGCCTGTAATCCCAGCACTTAGGAGGCAGAGGCAGGAGAATTGCTATGAGTTCAAGGTTGAGCTCAGGGCCAGGCTGAACTACAAAGTGAGACCATGACCAAAAAAAAGCATGGCAGTTTAAAACATCTAAGGACATCACAGCCTATGATGCAATAACATTGCCATAGAAGTTCACCAAGAATACTTAGAGTTTCCACTATATGGTTAGAAAGAATATCAAGAATATGCTGGTTTACTAGGAAGGTCTTCATACCCGAGATAATTTGAATCACTGAGTAGAACAGTAAGATGGAAACTGGATGGGCTTGGACATCAGAAAAACATGTGTCTGAAAAAGGTCTTTTCAGTTCAGTAGCTACAACCTCAAATGACTCACTCCATGTAAGCTCCAGTTTGCTCACCTGTAAAATGAGGATTGTTCTGAAGATTAAACTGGTTCAAAGTACAGTACTATTGCATTGTAGGCACTTTTTGTGTTCCTTTCCTTAAAATCCTCCCATCTACAAAGCCAATACAGTAATTTCAAAGTTGGATTACACTGAGGAGCTCTCATCCATTTAAAATATGGGTACCAGTCAAGGCGCTGTGTGAGAACAACAGGCAATTACATAAAATGAAAAAGGCCTCCACAGCAACCTGCTGGCTGACTGACCTCTAAATGGCTCCTCCTCGACGCTTTCGACCTTGACACCCTTCCCTATGAAAGCTACACTAATTAAATTGCAACTTTACCGAGCTTTGTTGCATGTACCTGGAAGTGGCCAGGTATATGGCCCTGGAAACACACAGTAAGTTAAATGTCTATTGGAAAGATTCTAGCTAAAACTTGGAAACAATAGAAATAGGGGCTGCTCCCCTTCCTCTTCGTTCCTGATCCTAATGTTGACTGGAATGACAGCAGACCTCTAGCGACCACCAGGCAACAACCATGAGAGAAAGACCAGGAGAACTGTGATAAATGAGTTCCCCAGAAGCACTAGTTACCAAACTAAACCAAAACACCACTTGCCTCTGAATTCTCGCTCTATGGAATAATTCATCCCACCATAAAGTTTTCTACTTCTGGTCACTAAACATAACCCAAAATAATACAGCCACTTCCTTCAAGGAACCCAAATTCTAGTGTAGAAATAAAGTATGTTTTCAACTTTCAAAAATACAAAGTAGGAGTTATGAGTATGGCTTGACAGAGCATAATGAATTATATAGTCATAATCACATTTATCCCAGTACAGTATTTTAGGAAGCATTGGCAGAGGTATTGTATACTTAAGTGTAATACTTTATTCCATATTCAGCATTGTAAAATATAAATACATTACACATGCAGCTGAGCTCTTCAGGAACTACAATGAAAGACATATTGCTTGGAGAATATCCAATTTTACATATGCTTATCTTTTTAGATATATGAAAACTATAAAGCAAAAGGGTTTAGAAGAACTGTAGAGAATCTGACAATGCCTAAGGTTATAAAAAAAGTCAAATTTCCAAAATTATAGCACAACATGCACTTGGTTTGCTACTTTCTTAAGCATTTCTTTGTTAAACATTACATAGATGGGACAAAATTTTGTATTTTCCTAATACCATAGATGGAGCAATACACAAATTGAATAGGCTGCAAATATGTGCCCTTGCTGAAATTTTCCCTTGCTTCTTTGTCATGTTAGGTTTAAATGAAAAGTTTAGAATGTTTAGCATACTTTGCCTATTGTATCAGCACAGTCCTAACAGTATTTTAGAGGTTCTATTTTTGTCATGCGTATGCTATTAACATACTGTCTGTATTATAAGCATACCTTTCAGTGACTTACTGCACAATTCTTAGAACAATGAGGAACTCTAACAGAAGTCTCCTGTTTTAAAACATTTTTATTAAGTTTGCATCCAAAATTGCCATTATATTTCCATCAGAGGGCCATTCACTAGACCCAGGTTGGAGAGCTGGGAAAACTTTGCTCTGAGATGCAAAGAATGCTCAGCTTTCAAACACACAAGCTCAAGCTTAGGAAACTGTTAGCTGTGCAAGTCCTGGGATGCCACTTGGCGTCTCTGAACACAGGTTCTGAGAGACTAGCACTCTCTTCTCACAGGGTCAAATAGAAGGTTCACATGAGAGAAAAGACAATGATTTACTTTTTAACAAATTACTCAAGTGTAGAATATGGACTCTCCTTGTTCCACAGTTGACTTGGGACAACTTTGAGATGTCTGTTTTCTGCATTTCCCACTCAGTTTAAAAATTATACCATCATCTTTTCCAGAAAAATTGTACTCTTCTGTTAGAGAGAACATCACAAAGAGAGGAAATGCAAACTCAGTATACTTTTTATTGTTGTACTCATTCAACTAACATTTTTAGAGTTCTGACTATTGTAGCTCTGTGCCAAGGATATAAAGATGATAGCAGATAGTTTTCTGACCTCCAAAACCCAGTCTTACTGGGGCTGTCACCACAAGGCCTGTGATCATGATACAATGAGGTATCTCAGTAATCAAAGATGCTCAGACAGTTGGCTATCATTACAAGTAGTGAATGGCACTCTGAATTTCCTAGTTATAATCTCCAGGATGAGAGAAGGAATCAGGAAGAAAAGATCTAGGTAACTAGACTTTTTGTCTAAGTCACAGTTTGGTTGGGACTGGCCATTCCAGCAAGTCTGCTCTGTGAGGAAATTTTAAAAGCTTCTTTGAAGCTCCTCAGATGATGTGGTCTTGGCCTGGTGAATCCCTACAGGCAATAAACTCTCTTAAAAGTGACTGTAAGTGCTGAATTTTAGTAAAATCCTTTACCCAGTTTTGGTTGACATATTCCTTACTTTCAGGAATACTTCTGTGACTCTGCTTCTTTAGTCTTGAATTCAAGTTTAGATAACACTGTGTTCCTTCTCATCAAGAACTGAAATTTTTTTCCTCAATAAACTTACATTCAACTAACTAAAAAAGAAGTGTTTGGTTCTTGTTGTGAAATTGGCAGTACCCCAAGGTTTTTGCAAGAAATCAAAGAAAATGTAATTGACTCAGTACATAGTTCCTGAGGGGTTTTAGACACCACATGTTAGAATCACAGAACTCCTGGAACATACTCTTGTCTGCAGTCTTTACAATCCAGAATGTGTGATAGTCACACGATTCCATGCTAAAGAGGCCATGAAACAATATTCAGCAATAAGTAGAGGATATAAAGTTGGAATCTTTTGAAACTCCAGAAACAACTTTCAGAGAAGATGGAGGGGATGTTGAAATATTGATGAGGTCATGGTACAGGTCTAAAAGGTCCCTCAGAACTTTACTGTGTCCGGAAGTGGTATGTCTGGAAGGTGACTGGTTCATGGGGTCGTAATATACATGGGGAAAAGAATCCCCTGATGAGTTTGTGTGCCGAGAGGAAGTGCATTTTATTGGAGGAGTGGGCACCTGGGTTGTGAATGGGAAAGGTGTTCTCTCTGCTTCCTGGGTACCATGGGGTGAGCAGCATCCCTCTACCACACTCTTCCACCATTTTGATTCTACATTGGAGCCATCCAAGCACACACTGAATCCACTGAAATCACATAGCAAATAAACCTCTCTTCCTTAAAGTTGCAGATGTTGGGTATTTTGTCCCAGGGACAGGACTGTGACTCATACAAGTGGTTATTACTAGATGTACAATGGTGTCAAACAACCTGATGTTCTCCACAAACTACAAGTGGTGGTGTTGCTGTTTTTATTCTTCATAACTTGATTATCTGTCAGCTATGACAGGATGTGAGGACATAGCTGGCATCAAAGTAAAGTTAGGCTAAAAAGCCCTCAGTGCCTTGGACAGATGCAGAGTTAAGACTCGGTGGAGAGCTACTGTAAGATTTTAATCTGTTTTTTTAAGATTAGGTGACTGTTGAGTAGGGCAATAGGCCTATGTCAACTACAAAAGGGATGCTTACTGCTCAGTACAGCGGGACAGGGGAACTTTTCTATGCTGTTGCTTTCATTGTATCGAATTCCTAAGATTCAAAGACTACATCAAAAAAGCAAAATTGAGATAGTCAACCAATTAGATCCCCAAGTGTTAACTGGATGGCTCTTAAAGTGTTCTGTGTCCTGGAAGCTGGCAGAGATAAAGCACCTCCCCAACTGGTCCCTAATCCAAGAGCTTGAGCTCTCACAGTCAGTGGCAAAAGTTCAATAGACTCAATCAGAAGTCAGACCAAAACATGTGGCTGTGGGACTCATTTTAAGGACTCAGCCCTTGCTTCTATCACTGGCAAAACTGGAGAGTGTGCCAAGTGATTTTTATGTTATCAGCTTCTCTGTAAGAAAAGCACAGCTTATAAAAACACTTCTTAGCAATGAAGCATTACTTGCTGTTTAGGAAACCTTTCAGCAAAGCTCTGTAAAAGAAAAGCCTGTCTTGGCTCATACTGAAGGTTCACTACAAATCCAGTGGATTGGGTGCAAGTTCAGGCTGGACTCAGTCCTTTTTGGTAAGAAGTTTGTAAGAAAACTCAGAAGTGGCTGATGTTGAATGGAGCTTGCTGCTTTGTGGTGTGTGGTGGCCTCTAGTGGAGGCCCTACCCTCTGAGCAAATTCAAACCCTAAAAAGAGAAATAAGGTAGATCAGGCTCAGTGGCATTTTATTACCAGTTGTGGGATTCTTTATTCTGACCATAAAATAAGAGACACACATGTCATTCAGGTAAGTAATTTATACACCTCTCTGTCTCATACAGCAAATCTGTATCCATTGGGTCTTCTTTCAGCCCACAGTGTGCATGAGGGGAATAATGTTTATTTTCATGTATAAACCCTAATGTCACTTGGCTAATAGAAGTTTCATTGTAGATAATTTAGGGTGAACTAAGTTAGCAAACACAGGGTTTTCTCTTTTTGCCTTTATTTATAGTTTGGTTCTCTAAAACTAGTGGTTCTCTAAAGAGGGAGAGGGAACTCATCGTCCATCACCATCATCTCTCCAAAAAACATCCCTGAGAGGAACGTTCAGCAATGATCTCGTTACCTGTATTGGTCACCAGTGTCTGAGTCAATTCTGAAGATGTTAAATTTTTGATCCACTTCCTACATCTGAGTCCCCAAGCCAAACACAGATCCCCAAGGCCTTGCACTGAGCTGTACTGCCTCAGCCACTACCCAGCTTCCGACCACCCAATCTTCCCTGCAACTCCACCGCCTTCTTCCCTGAAACTTTTCTGTCTATCCAGGGGCATAGAGTAGCTTTTATTCACAGCTTGTTTATGATACACGTAATCCCAAGTTTCTTAAAGTGCAAAGGCAAATCAATACCTATTTTGAGAATCTGTACTCCAACAAAATAGAAAACACAGAGGAAATGAATAGATTCCTAGACACATATGAACTAATGAAGTTGAACAAAGAATACATAAAAGTACTAAATGCTCCAATATCAATCCCTGAAATTGAAAATATAATTAAAAACCTGTCAAGAAAGAAAAGTCCTGCTCTTGATGTCTTTACTGCTGAATTCTACAAGAAATTTAGGGAAGAGTAATGCCACTACTTCTCAAACTCTCTAATGAAATCAAAAGGGATGCAATACTCCCAAATTGTTCCTGGAAGCATCCATTACATTGATTTTAAAAGCAGAGAAAGACCCAACCAAGAAAGAGAACTATAAGCCAATCACCTTAATGGCAGAGACACAAAAATCCTCAAAAAGATAATGACAAACAGTACAAAAGAAAACAGAGGATCATCAAGATGATCATATGCCCTGATCAAGTTGGATTTATCCTGGGGGTGCAAGGATGATTCAACATACATAATTCATACATGATAGTAACAGAATTAAGGACAAATACCATATAATCATCTAAATAGATGCAGAAAAAGCCTTCAATAAAATCCAACATCCACTCATGATTAAAATCCTACAGAAAATTGGAATAGATGGTCTTATCTCAACCTCATAAAAGCCACTTATGAAAAATCAAGCATCAGCATCATACTGAACAGTCAAAATGCTAACTTTCATGCTAAAATCAGAAGCAGGACAAGGATGTGCACTATCACCACTCCTGTTCAATATAGTTCCAGAATAGGCAAGTAATTAGACAACAGCTACTGTACTAAATCTGGCAGTTGAATCTAGCAGTCTTTTCAGGGAGTTGTTGGAACCTTCCATATAGAGTATCATGTCAAAACATGACAATGTAACTTCTTCCTTTCCTGTATTTATTCATGTTATTTCCTTCTGTTGTCTCTTTCATAAATGGTGCTTGAAAACGGGGTATCAAATTGCCAAAGAGTAAAACTAGACCCACATCTTTCACTATGCACTAAATTGAAATTAAAGTGGATTAGAAACCCAAATATTAAAACAGAAGCACCAAACCTGCTAGAAGGTAGATCAGGTAGAGCTCTTAGAGACATTGGCATAGAAAAAACTTTATGAAAAAAACTCAGTTGCATGGGAACTAGCAGAAAGAATCAATACCTGGGATGTCATCTTACTAAAAAGCTTCTGTGCAGCAAAAGAAATCACCAACAGAGTAAAAAGACAACTGATAATAGGGGGAAAATTTTACCAGCTGTTTCCCAGACAAAGGACTATCTAAAATACAAAAAAAACTTTAAAAAATCAGTCCACCCAATTTAAAGACCCAACACAAAAATGGCCATCTGAAATGAACAGATAGTTCTCAGACAAAGAAGTAAAAGCAGCAAAGAAATGTATGGGAAATGTTTAACATCTCTAATCATTCAAGAAATGCAAAGGAGAACAATACTGACCTTCTGTCTCACTCCAGAAAGAATGGCTGCTATCATGAACTTAACCAACAAAACACACTTTTGGAGTTGTGGGGAGAAAGGAACCCTTCTCCACTGCTGGTGGGAATGTAGACTGGTGCAACCACTGTAGAAATAAGTGTGGCAATTACTCAGAAAATGAGGATTAGAGGCCCCACCTGATCCTGCTATTCCCCTGCTGTGTATATTCACGAAAGAATAAGAAGCATCATACCACAGTGACATATGTGCGCCTGTGTCTCTTGAACTATTTCTGAAACATTTTCAGATTAGAGATTTGCTCTGGGATTGCCCCTTTCCATACACACACACTGCTTATTTCATCCCTACATATTTTGCCCTTTCATTTGGGTGAGATTAATAAATATCTTAAATCACAGCATTAATAATGATTTAAATTTCAAAATATTGTTTCTGAGGATCCTTTGACTCATTAACTATTTACCTTGTCAATATGAAAAATAAAGTGTGACTTTCCCTGCCATAAATAGATCCTAATAAATTATTTGAGTCCAGGTGGAATTATATAAATATCTACATGTCAGAGCCTTTCCTGATTCTATTTTTTGATAAAGTCACAAACACACAAGAAAGAAGCAAACAAAAATCCCCTTTTGTTCCGTCTAAGACACATGGCCTTCTGGTTTTCCCATCATATCAGGGAATCCCCACCACTGTCCAGCGGATTGGATTCAGCTCAGCAGGACACACTGAACCAAGTTCTGATCAGCAGCCCTGTCCTCCCGTCTTCCAAGTGACGGGGTAAATGCCTAACATCTGAAAGCCTCAGATTTGTCTTGAAGGAAACTTTCTCTTCTATTCTCTTCCTCTTCCACTCCTTCCTCTCCATTACACATACCATTAATCGAGTAAAACCCAGAAACAAACAGAACTGGTTCATATGCAATGCAGAAGAGTTAGTGAAAATTTAGGTAAAGAGCCCAGGGACTTCTGCATTTGAAACAGTCCTTTAAAATCCTAACTCTAACAGTCCTGAGCAACATGTAAGCCTATCGTGAGAGCATCAATCCCTTCAAGAATTTCACCTAGGTCCAAGCCATTCAGATATTAGATAACAGCTGGGCAGATGGGCCATCTGCATTGAATTAGCTCTTCTGAAACTTGATTGATGCCTGAGTATTTCCTAGCTACCAAGCATTTCTCCCATTTCCTCCACTGTCTACCCTCTCCAGGTGTACATGCTACCTTTCTTGCTAGCTCTCAACTTTCATGCTGCATTTCCTAGAGTCAACCCAGAAATTTTCCTTCCATACTCCTCCTCTCAGTATACTCCTAACCTGACAGTGAGGCTGTTTGAATGATTCATTCAGAAACTCCTGACCCAAGGATGCTCAGCCTCCTGGGGTGCTTCCAAAATAATCTAACTTATTTTGCATATATGAGGAAACTGCCAATAGGTCACATTCATGACTGCGTAAGATTTGAACACAGCACCCTAGCATGACATTGTAGGCTACTTCTATATATTGATTTTAGAGTAAATCAGTAAAGTCATCACTTCATTTTAGTTTGACCTCAACTACTGGCCTTCAGTCTTATCTTCCTGATCATAGAACCCTCTCCTCCCACTTCAGTATAATCTCTTACCACTGGCCTATTCAGAGTAAATGTGCTGTGGGATTCCCCTTTTCCATGCACACACACACGCAAGCATGCACACATGCACACACACACCTGAAGACACAGAGATAAACAAGAATCCTCACATACCCTCTTCAGGAGTAGGAAATAGTCTAGAGAGGAGGTATTATAAACGCTTGCTTAGAATAATGCTAAAGGTGGAAACTGGATGCTAACTCTGGGTCTTTGTATTAAGAAGAAGAAAAAGAAACAAAAACTGTTCTTGTGATTCCTGTGGGTTACCCACTGTGACTCATACACGTGCGTCTAGCTAGCATTATGGTTTGAGTCACAGCTACACCTCTCTCCTTACGATCCAGACCTATCTAGAAACATCCGGTCAGCAGGTGAGACAGACTACAGGGTCAAAACAGAAACTTTCGCTCACTTCTCCAAATCCATTCTCACTTTCTCAGCAGAGAATTCTATTGTTGGATACAATAATGTATGCAGCTGCAAGGCCTTTACTAGTTTCTCTCTGCTAAGTGTAGCCATGGAAAAACTTCTGCCAATGTGAGGCTCCTAGAAAACCTCCTTTACAAGATGCAGTGTCTCTCTCTCCTTCCATTGTGTTCCTGGAACTCAGATCTGACCTCTGGATCCGCCATACTGGACCCCATGGGCACAGGAGAATGATTATTAAGAAAAGGCATGGTCTCCATGATGCTCACGAGTACTCAAACCGAACAGCTTGTCTCCAGATTTCTTTACCTATGAGAAAAATTAAAGGTATTGTATTTATTTTCATCTTGTCTAAAACACACACAAAGAAATGCAACAGCAGAAAGACCAAAGGAGCCTAGGTCCCTGTTACTATCAAAAAGCTGCTGTACCTGCCCTGGCCTAACATTACTTGACAGAAAAGCAAAGTTCCCAAATCAGGTAGGGCTGTCCAGAGGAGCTGGGTTTGAGTTTGAGTTTCCATCAGTGTTAGACTTGTCTTGGGAGGTTGCCTCAGCATCTGGAATCCCTTCTGTGTCTTTGGGCCCTGGTTGCCATGGTCATGGCTGTCGGTGACCTCAGGGCATGTCTGCCCCAAGATGGACCCAAGTGCTGCAGCTGCTGTACATCACCCAGCTTCCTGAAGAGCCCCGTGGAGGTGCTTGCAATGAGGAAACCCTAAGCAGAGCACAGTGCAGCAGTTTCTGCAGGTCCTATGTGCAAGAAACGCCAGGCAAAGACCCAGGGGAAAGGCAGAAATCCCTGCACCTCAGCTAGAGATGCACTGGAACCAACTTGAAATCGTGAAAGCAAAACACAAACACAATTTAGGGCTCCATTCTCCCCGCTTCTCACCAGCTCTGGGCCTTTACAATGTTTACTGTGCAGCCATCTGTGAGTATCTTTGTGAAACTAGTTAAAGCTTTTTACGAGACCCTAAACTTCTAGTTACACTAATTCCCCCCCACATGAATTAGGACTTGAGTAAACAAAAGGCAGACTTGAGGATGGAGGGCAATTGTGTGCTGTTAAATGGTGCGTTTAACAGGGGCTGCCCACAGATTTCCCATTCCCATGCCTGTGTGTGCAGGCCGCGCCGGGGCCCATATAATGGACTCTTTATGTGGTACTTGGTTAGAAAAACGTATTGACAAAGAATCACAGACAAATCATGGCTGTGACCTTTAGTGCTCAAACAAGGTTTTCCTTGGGAGTGATTTAATTACCCATGCAGCTCGCTGGCTGTGCACATTAGCAACCCCTCTGCCTTTCCAAAGGCCACGGCCGGGCCCCACTGCCTGCGAGTGTCTGGCCAAGCATCGTCCTGTAACGAGGCTCTGTTGTGCCATCCAAGGATAAACAGCACACACTAGCCAGCTGGACTCTGTCAGCTTGAATGATTGCTTCCCGAGCACCTGCTGCCCAAGCCGACCTTGGATCCAACAGAGCCGGAGTCCACCGACTCATCATCCAGATGAGTGATGCCCGCACCGGTGCCAGGCCTTGTGGCCTGCAGCAACATGGCTGGATTCTGAGTGCCAGCTGTGGGAGTATGTGGCTCCAGAGCCAAATTGTGAGCAGAATATGTTTGTCCTTGCCCTTCTCGATCCCTTAGTGCACCTGCCTTTCTTTGGCCTACATTTTCCCTGGTCCTTCAGTGCTTGGAGCCTGGGAAAGCAGAGGCTGGTTACAAGAGGCTGTATATCATCTGACTCAGTTTCAATGAAATATTCAGAATAGGCAAGTCTAGAGACTAAACACAGATGATTGCTATTCAAGGCCATGGACAAGGGGAGTGGGCAGTGACTACCTAGTGGGAGTGTCTTTCACTAGATGGTGGTGATGGCCACATAGTACTGTGAATACAAGAGAGCCCTTGAACTCACTACTTAGTCCCAGCTGGCCTTGAACTCTTCCTGCTTCAGCCTCCTTAGTGCTGGAGTTACAAGCATGTGCCACCACACTCAGCTCAATTTGCATATTTTTAAGTGATTAAAATCATAGAGGTCATTAAATATTATTTATATTTACCAAAGTTTTAAAAATGGTAACTGAAAGACTGTGGCAGGAGCTAGGGGTAGATTTTCTGAGTCCCACAGCCTAGAAGACAGGACTAAGACTAGTCAAGTTTCCTTCAGACAGAATTCAACTCTTCACATGAGTGGACTTAGATCTACTTAGACTGCTAGGGTAGTGCAGAGACCCCTTATTCCCTTGAAATCAGGGTCACTTACACAAGGATTTTATTATCATTATTTTTCAGCTCAGGGAAGGTTAGCTACCAGTGCCAAAACTATTTCCCTAAGGACATTGAGCTAGTAAGACGTGAGACTGAGTTGGTTTTTTGTTTGTTTGTTTTGTTTTGTTTGTTTGTTTGTTTTTGAGACAGGGTCACACTTTGTGGTTCAGGCTGGCCCTCAGCTCAGCCTCCAACTCACATCCCAGCAATCCTCCTGCCTCTGCCTCCCCAGTGCTAGGATTACAGGCGTGAGCCACCACGCCCGGCACTGTGGTATGTGGTACTGGTTGCTGCTGGGCGTGAGTCTCCATGCCCAGTATGGTATGTGGTTACTGGGGAATCGTACCCGGGTCCTTGCGCTTGCAAGACAGGCGCTGGAACCACTGAGCTAACTCCCCGACCGAGACTGAGTTTTGAACTTAGGCTCCTTACTGTCCCAGAGCCTTGCAGCACTCCCACTGAGGTGCCTTCAACACTCCGCAGCAAGAATGCAACTATTCATCAAGGGGAATGGGCACAGCCTACAGGAGCTACTGACACAAGCCACATATGTTAGTTTTCCCATTCCCATGCCTGTGGGAATTATTACATGCCTCTTCTATGTTTTTTTTGAGTTTCTTTTTCATAAATATTAAAATAAATTTGTATTAAAATCTTCTAGTGAAAATATTACTGTGGAAAGATGATTCATGTTGATCCTAAGCTTTGAGTATCCTTCACATACATGTATGGGTCTGCATTCTCCAACTTGGGATGCTGGCACTGAACTGGCTGCTTTCACAGGAAGGAAGAGGCAGGGTGTCCAAGAAGAAGCATCCCTAGTTTATAAAGTCTTAGTGAGACAAACTTGAAGACTCCTTTCAACCCCAAGAGTCCATCATCTTGTCTTGGGACTGCATCCCACACAACCATAAGCCTCTAAAAAGGTACTTACTCAGTTTTGCTTTTCGTTATTGATGTACCAGCTTATATGACAAATTCAAGCCAGTACAATAATGAGTTGCTCTGTGTTCTATCTCTGTCCTTCCCTGATGGCTCTTAGATTCTGCTTTTTTTAGGGCTTTGTAAATTTACCTATTTGTGCAGAAATTAAAAGCAAGATAGTGTTGTGATTTCTTCTTGAGTTTCTCCAGTTGGTAGTTATTACCTGACTAGTCCACAAGTCTGACTCACAAAGTCCACAAAGTGTGACAACAAGCAGGGCTGGCAATTTGATTGGCTTGAGGGGACTAGTGAAATGTGCTTGTGGGGACCTGGCTGGGACATGGAGGCATGACCTTGGGTTCCACATGCAGCCCCTCGTTCCACCCTGTTTGGCACTGTTCTCTTGTTCTATTTTGCAGATGCTAGGAACTAAGCAGCTTTGTTCCAACACATCCCTCTGCCATGATGTTCCCGCCTGTGAGCCAGCAGACAGTCACAAACCAAACCCTCTGCTACCATGAACTAAGTTAAAATCATTCTCCTTCAAGTTGGGGGTATTAGGTATTTTGTCCCAGTGACAGAAAAGCTAGTAAACTCATTGTCCAGTTAAAAGGAATTTCTGATCCAGAGACTTGGTAAAGCGCCTCTCTAGAGTTTCAGGGGTGATGTACGAGAGAGGACGTTGCCCTTGCCTGATTCCCTTCTGCAAGCCTGGCAACGCTATCTTGGATTTTTTTTTTTTTTTTTTTTTTTTTTTTACTAAAAGCAAACTGGTTAGAGAAAGAAATGGAAAGATCACTAAACCAAAAACGAAGAAAATTCTACCCAGCACTGTTACTGACTCAGCTGATTGAATGAAGCAAAGCAATTTTCCTTTTTAAGCCTTATCTATTTCTGTATTCTACCCTTATCTAAACTACAGTCTATATAAGGTAAGTATATTTAGTTAGGAACATTGGTAATAAGTGACAGAAATCAAACTCAGACTAACTGCAATGAGAAGTGATTCTATGGGCTCTGCATGAAGGATGATGAGATTGCCCAAAGATAGAAGTAGAAATCTGGCTACGGAAAGAAATTCAGAACTACTGCCTGAGGATTCCCTAAGAAATTGTAATCTTGCAGCTAAGTACAGGATAAAAGATGTGGTGCCAAGGATCAGATGTAGCAAGGATGATAACACAGCAGCAGAGTTCTTCTGGATGGTACTGCTGGCCCAGGGCCTTGACCAAAGTAATCCTCACCAGGATGATCTGAAGAAACTAGTGCTGATGGACCAGGAGAGTAATGACTGGACCCCAAAGAGGAACCAACACACAACAGTGTCACCTGAACAGGGAGTGAATGGGATATTGTGTGTTTCATTTTCTTCTATGAGCAAGGAGCTAGAATTCCCTGAGCGTGGCCATCAAGTTCCTATCAGGACCTGAGTACAACACTAATCTCTGCAGATTCTGCATGGCTTCCTGCCAGACGGCAGAGGGATCATCCATGTTTGGCCCCAGTTGACCCAATAACGACAAAAAAAGAGGGATCATCAGTCAAAAAAAGTTGTTAAATGGCAATTCAGGAAGACCCAATTTAATGGTTTCAAAATATTCACCAGACTGTGGTGAAGATATTTAAAATATTATCATTGCACAAGTTTTTTTCTCTTATCAAAGACAGAATTTAGTGTAGACAAGACTGGAAAAGAGAATTTGTGAATGTTTTTACGTACATTATCTGGGTTGTTCAAAGTATTCAAATCAATAATGGCAGAAAGTGCTGTCTCCTATCATCCTGACTAGTAAATACTGGTTTTGCTCCAAGTGTTTACCCTTTCCAACGCTCACTCAAAGGAGTGAAATATTATGGGTATAACATAACTGTGATGATTCTACTCAGCCCTAGCAAGTGATTCTGCATGGTCCTTGGAAAGGACAGAGGCTCTAGAAAAGATTTTCCCTGACAGTCGAAGAGGACAGTCCCTTTGTCATTTGTACATCGTATGTCTGCCTGAGATTTGGAGAACCAAGGCAGCCATCTTTAAACCCCAGAAGAGAAGCATAAAACAAGTCAACACGCAAATGTGACACGCTAAAGATGGAAAGACTTTGGGTCCTGAATGCCATTTCTGAGACTGGAGAGTCACCCCAGCACTATTTATGGGATAAAAATTATATAACCATATTCACATGTTAAAAGTATAATCATCCTAAGTAATACAAAATCAAAATCTTGAACTAGCTTCCGGGCTTCTACCCTTTCTTTTCTGTAATTATTTCATACAGTATACAAAGAAGTCCTTTTAAAATTCAAATTTAATAATGCCATCTTCTTGCCCTGGAAAGCTTTAGTGTAAAAATTTCATCTCCTCGCCTTATCTACAAGCTAGGCTTATCTTCCTTTCTCTCCTCTCTACTTTCATTTTCTCTGCCATCACTTATACTTTCCATTGTTACCATCGAAGCTTTTTCTCCTGAAGGTTTTAGCTCTGCCTTTACCTCTGGCTGGACTCCCTGCCCTGCAGGTTCCTCAGGGTCACTTCTCTCTTTCAAGGATCAATTCCATTTTCATCTCTTCAAAGAAGCACTTCAAGGTAAATCAGCTATCACCTCAAGTCAGGTTTTATCACATCACCCCACATTCCACTTCCTTCAGTTCTAACTGAAACATGAAAAGTATCCTCAGAGACTCACCTACCAAGGGCTTGATCCTAGTGTGGCAGTGTCCAGAACGGAACATAAGCAAGGGATGGCTCTCATGCAATTTCCCACTTCCTCAGTGGATGAATCCATTACATTAAATGGGGGGTGGGGGGTGGAATGGGTAGGGTACGCACAAGGAAGGCAGCGCCCTCTGTGATGTCACCCTGCCATGGAGCCACACAGATTATGGACTGAAATTGTTTCAAATTATGAGCCAAATTAACTTTCCTTCTTTAACTCTGGGTGTCAGGTATTTTTGTTTCAGCAATGAGAAAAGTAACTAAGATAGATTTTGGTACCAGAAGCAGATTTAGTGCAAAATATAAAAATACATTTGAATTCACAAATTGGCTTACAATCCCCCCACAATCAGATTAGAAAGAATGCGAAAGGTCTGTCTGCACCCTGGAGACTGAAGGATCCAGTCTAAGGCCTGAAGCTCACTGTAGCACCTGCGTCAGCTCTGTATCCAGCCAGGAGACTATATCCAAGGTGAAGGTAGAGAGCAGAGCCTATAAAAATAAAAAATAAAACAAAACAGAACCGAGCTTCTTTCTCCCTTTCCCTTTTATACCACATAAGAGGCAAGCCTATTGGTTTGCTGTCACTCACAGCCAGTCAAACCCAGCAAATCTCCAGGAAATTCCTCAGCCACACCCACAACTATGGTGACCCAATTTCATTGAGCATGTCTTTCTCAAATAAACACAATCAGTTAACTTCCAAAAACCAGAAAGACAGAAAAGCAAATCAGAGTCCACGTGAGTACACACAACTAACAGAATTACTTACAGAACACCCGCCTCACAGTGGGAAGCTGTAGAATGTAACTACTGACATCGTTTTGGGCATGCCCTGCGAAGTAACTACTGGGCTGATGTGATGGTTTTCCATTACTCTACGATACACTCACAATCTACTTAAAGTCATTTCCCCCAGTTATGATGAAAAGGTGGCTTCTTCTAAGAAGGAGGTAGTTTCATTTCCTTTATTCAGAAGATAATTAAATATGTGAGAAGTCATGATAGCTCCCACTGAGGTATACAACATGGGTGAACCACATACAGTGTAACTAGCAGGGTAACCCACTTCGGTGAGCAGAAATCTGTCACCTGTAATGCTACATAAAAATATGGTAACTTGCAAGGAGAAAAATCAGTTTTATTGCTCTTCAGAGGTGCATTTTAAAGGATAATTCTACTGGTGAAGTTCTTTCCACCTAAAACATGTGTTTATAAGAATATTGAGTATGCATTACACATCAACATAAACAATTCCCCCATCTTTGTCCTCCAAAGTTTGCAGTTAATTAAGTTAATTTTTCTGCTTTTGTGGGGTGGAAACTCTTACTGTCATCCTTTCCAATCACTACTTATTTAAATTTCATCCTCGGCCAGTTTGATGATAATGTTTATCTGCTTCAGAGGATTTGAAATGAGAGTAACATGCAGAGATGCCATTTACATTCTTTCTTGAAGCTGAAAAAAGCCAAGAATCAACTGGCCAGTTAGATAACACAATTTCCCTTATAGGATATTTGCTTAAGATAGCTGGGGGCTAATTTAATTCCATAGTTGCTTATTTACAGGTTTCTGTGCAAGATTCCCTGCAGTTAACATGAACTGTGCCCAGAGATTCTAAAGAGCCTTTCTTTGAAATCACTCTCAAAAGTAAGAAGTAAGTTTATTATTTTTTAAGAAAACAAAAATCTGTACAATTTGCTGTCAGTATTCCACTCTGGCAAGTTCCCAACTAGAAAGACATTCCCAGAGCACTTGAATTCCTTCTCTGGCATTTTATTAACTTGCTTGCAAAGAAATGACTTCTTAATCTTACTTGCTTTAAAACGTTAGCTTCAGGCCCTCAGCCAGCTTTTGTGTTTATCTTACAAAAGACCTCACGCCTCGGAAGCCACTGGAGACCCACCCAGATGAGTCAGGACAGGAGGCCAGTCCTGTGGCTTCTTCTCATCTTGTGCTGTCTGGTCTCGATGTTCTCGCGCAGCACGGTCTGGCTTCTGCTGCCTCTTCAGCGTCTCCTGAGCATCTCCGCCCAGGGCCCCCCCTGCCCCCCATCCCTGTCCAGCTCCCCTGGCCCCAGGCAGTCCCACACTCCACCCACCTCATTCCTGCTCACTCTTCAGATCTGAATCTAAAGCCACTTCTCCGGGGCTCCCTTCCTAGGTACCCCGGGTCTATACCCAGTCAGCCACTCTGCATCTTCCTGAGCCCCCACTTTTCCTCTGACCACTCAGCATTGCTCTAACAGCTTAGATATCTGTGGCATGTTTTGCTTAAAGAGACTTTCCCCTTACCAGGTAACCCCAAAAATTGGGTCAATACTATGCTAGGTCAAGACTCAGCAGTGACAGGTATATAGAAGCTTTTAAATAAATACTTGTTAATGACAAATTGAGAGGTGAAGCCTGGCATTCTGGGAGGCTGAGGCAGGAAGATTGCAAATTTCAGCCCAGCTTGTGCAGCTTAACAAATCATTATATCAAAACAAAATAAAATTTCAAAAGGAGCTGAGGTAAACTGCTCAGTGTGAAGACTTTGGGTTCATTCCTCAGTATCACAAAAAACAAAGACAAATTGAAGGGTGACGGCCAAGTCCCTTAAGTTCTATGATGTCTTCCACATCACAGATCATATGAGTCCATAGTTCTATGTGCCACAAAATGCTAGAACCACAACAAACCCAATTAACCCTTGAAATGTAGGTAAAAGAAACTTCACTGGTAGAGGAGGATAGGGGTGAAAGGACATTAAACTAAGCCAGCTTCACCAGCTCGCACTGCCAGGCACACACAGGGTGCTCTTTTACTAGATACCCCCTCACCCGGTTGTCACAAAAACCTTCAGCTTTGTGTATCATTTCCCTATTGTTTAGATTAGAAGAGGGAGGCTAGGAGAAAGTGATAGAGTAGTTTGAATTCAGGTACTTACTTGTGAGGTACTATAAGTCAGATCCATTCTCTTAGTGGTTTTTTTAAAGGGAGCTGGAGATGTAGAGATGAGAAGGAAGAGATGGGACGATTCCCAGATTTCCCCTACACTGTATTTAGCCTTTTCTGTTATATTATATGTCTCCCCACACCTGCTCTGCCTTTTACACACACACACACACACACACACACACACACACACACACACACACACACACACTACAGAACTTGCCAGAGGAGAGTTTCTGGATTTTTGCTGATAACCTCCACAGTTGATCAGGTACGACTTCAATCAGAAATTCTGCTTCTCTGTCTGCCTCATTACTTTTCTGTTTTTATCATGGGTCCTTTTTCATCTGTGCGTGATTCAACTCTCATTTATGTGCCTGTTTAGCGATTATTCCCATTTCAAGTTCTGAACAGAATCGCACTTTCTATAAATTATAACAGGCTCCGGCTGACATTAGAGAGTCTCACTGTTTCCCACAAAGCCACTTCTGTCCCCACCCCCTGGAGAAGAGCGGGACATAATGTTCTCATCCTGGTAAAAATATTCTAAATCAAAACAATACGGAGGGCCCAAAGCAATTCGTGTTGTTCGAACAGGCTCGGTGCAGCATGGACAGGTGGGAGAGCAGAGCTAGGCCCCTTCGTGATGCCCACTCCCTCCAGCCTTACACGGAGAGAGAAGGCCATTCTGCTGAAGATTCAAGGGCTGTTATCTAAGATGGGCCAGAGGGCCTCCAGGGTGAACTCCGAGGCAGGGAAACAGCAGCAGTTGGGTTAGTTTCTCCACAACATGGGAGCTGGTAGTCCTGGGCTGGAGGAACATCAGGGCCACTAATATATTTACAAACAAAACTTATGTATATAGGGCCGGGGAGTTGTAGAGAGAGCAGGAATGCAAAAAATTGAGAATCAAAATGTGTCATGTACTGGTACAAACATTCAGTGTTGAATGTGATCATAATATATATATAAAATGTACCAATAAAGTCAATTTTTTAAAAAAGTAAAATAAAAAATATAAAACTCCTAAACAAGGTTACTAAGACTATGACAAGTGTTAAATATTTACATTAAACAGACTAATTCTGTTAACCACATATATTATAATTTTAGGTATTTAAAATTCACATGGTGAGTTTCTCTTTGGGGAATGGGTGAGGTCCTTCTGGCAGGCCTGTGCACTGAAAGGCACTAGAGTCCACAAAGCAGGTGGAAGTCAGAGGAGAGTTGGCCCTGGAGGGATGGACAGAGTGGGGATCTGACTTCATCCGATGTTTTGCTGGAGGCTGGGCCTTGAAGAGCACCACACAAGGTGCTAAGTGTGGAATTGCTGCGACTTGTGGGAACCGTGAAGCGAAGCCTGGGACTGAGACTTGTGTCATTTGAGTGTTTGTTTACTTATTTGTTACATACCGGACTGAGAGAACTCAAAAGCTAGGACTTCTCACTGGAACATGTGCCCCTCCATGAAACCTGCTTTCTTGAAGCACTGTGGGTTAAGAGTAGTTTGTCCTTGGATCCTAGGTCTTCATCAAGGGTCCCAAGTACAAAACTTACAGTTGACAAGGCAAACACTGAATTTCTTTTTTTAACATATCTGAAAAATTACACAACATCTCTTCCATTGTATTACACTGGTTACATGTAAAGCATGACCTGCCCCATCCCCAATTCAAAGGAAGAGACGTTAGACTTTCCTCTTGATGGAGCCCAGGGAAGCTCAGGAAGACGAGATGGCATGAGAGACAGTCTTATGGTCATCTTGGGGCAATGGGACCTGTCACAAAAGCAGTGACTGAAGATTCTAGTGTAGAAGCCTTTAAACCATAAAGGGGGAGAACTGCAGAAAGATGTAAAGAGGAAAAGTAAATAAAAATAACCAAATGTAAAACTAAAAAAACCAAACATCTGCTTAGAAAACAATCACCAAGTCACTAAGTCTCTAGTTCCACCATGAGAAAAATAGAGAACAGACTCCTGGTCTCCATTTCAATCTATAAGGAGTTGAGAAGTCACTGCACCATCCTAACAACAAATAAAACACTGAACAGATCAAAAAGTCAATTACTCTTCTAAGATCTGAAGGAAAGGTGAAGACAAAGGGAAAACCAGTGCCCTCCAGATGTGGGAGACAGACAGGTGAATACAGAATAAACAGACGGCGCTCACTCGAACTGTGGCAACCACACATGCAGGAGGATGTCACTACAGGCCCCATTGCATTAAAAGGTTTATAGAGAAACACTGTGAATGACTGTATCCTGGCAAATTTGATACTTCATAGGAAATGCATCAATCCTTTGAAGACACAAGCTGCCAAAACTTACAAAGGAAGACTAGAATATTTGAATAAGCTGATATCTAAAGAAATCAAATTAGAATTGATAACCTTTCAAAACAGAGATAACCCCACCCAGGTAAACTCAGTGGTATTTTCTCCAAAGGTCTACCAAACATTTAAAACTTTATTCAGTTATTTATAGTTTCTTCCAGAGGACAAAAGATAGAAGGACTACTTCCTAACTAAGTCTATGAAACCAGTACTAACCTGATACCAAAGAGCAAAGACCCAACCACAAAGGAAAACTATAGTCCAATACCTGTCAGAAAATTGAAAACAATATATTTTTTTTAAATAGACACCACAGGGCCAGGGATATAGCTCAGTGGTTCCAGCACCTGTCTTGCAAGCACAAGGGCCCTGGTTTGATCCCCGGTAACCACATAACAATACTGGGCATGGAGACTCACCCCCAGCAGCAACCAGTACCACGTACCACAGTGCCAGGCGTGGTGGCTCACACCTGTAATCCCAGCACTCAGGAGGGAGAGGCAGGAGGATTGCTGTGATGTGAGTTGGAGACTGAGCTCAGGGCCAGCCTGAACCACAAAGCGAGACCCTGTCTCAAAAAACCTTTAAATAAATAAATAAATAAATAAAAATAAAAATACACACCACAACCAAGTAAGATTTATTTTAGATAAGCAAGGTTAGTTAAATATTTAAAAATTAATTAATGTAATCTATATCAATGAACTAAAGGAGGAAAATCTCATGGTCATACCAATGAAGAAAAAGGTATTTGGTACATCTGTCCAAAATAAAAACTCTCAGAAAGTAGGTGTCTGAATTACTTTTCTTTTTTTTTTTTTTTTTTTTTTTTTGAGACAGGGTCTTGCTTTGTGGTTCAGGCTGGCCCTGAGCTCAGCCTTCAACTCACATCACAGCAATCCTCCTGCCTCTGCCGCCCGAGTGCTGGGATTACAGGCGTGAGCCACCACGCCCGGCACTGTGGTATGTGATACTGGTTGCTGCTGGGGTGAGTCTTCACACCGAGTATTTTTATGTGGTTACTGAGCATCAAACCTGGGTCCTTACGCTTGCAAGACAGGCGCCGGAACCACTGTGCTATATCCCCGGCCCTGAATTACTTTTCTTGTTACTGAGACAAAATAAAGGAAGAAAGGTTTATTTCAACTCATAGTTTTTAAAGGTTTCAGTCCATAGTCAGCTGGCTCCAGGGCAGGCTTTTATTGAAGAGGGTTATCACAAAGGAGAAATAGTTCATGGCAAGGCAGGCAGTAGTCAGCAAAAGGAACAGGCAACAAAAGCAGCAAACCTCCCTTTCTGTATTATCCCACCAAGGATTAAGCCTTTTGCAAAGTGCCACCCAAACTTAGAGCCTTCTCATCTTCCACATTTAGAACGATGCTAACCTAATCAAAGGGCTACTTTAGTTAACACATCCTTATTCCATATTTACACACCTCTAACTCACATTCTCATAGCTAGATCCAGCCATCCCCTGAAAGCCCACCTATGAACACATAAGGATTGGGGTAACATCTATAAATAAAGATAAATTTCCTCAATAGAGATTATCTGCACCATACCTACATCTAACATCACACTTGATAAGAAACTAGAAATTTTTCTACTAACACCAGTACCAGACAAACAGGTTCTTTCTCACTGCTATCTTTCAACACTGCACACAAAGTTCTAACTAATGCAATAAAACAAACCAAAATAAAAGGTATACAGGTTGGGAAAAATAAAATTATGCTGGCGGATGGCATGGCTGTGTAGGTAGAAAATCTAAAAAAATCAACCAAAACTTGAAAGAACTAATACATAATTATAGTAAAGTTGCAGTACATCAAGTTAATATGTAAAACTCAGCATCTTTTTGTGCAGTGTCAGGGATCTCACTGCAGGCCTCACACATATAAGGCAAGCACGTAGCCATGTGCTGTGCATCCAGCCTCTGGGCATTTTTCTATATACCAGCAGTGAACAAACAAATGGAATTTGAAATTTAAGACATAACACCGTTAACATTAACACCCCACAGAAAAGTAAACACTTAGGTATAAATCTAATTATACATTTTGGTCCTAATTTACACTTTCCAACGCTCACACCAGAAAAACCGTGTGACATTTTAACATAGGTGTCTGATTTATTTCACTTTCAAGTATGGTCTCATGATGCATTCATTTATCTATGAATGCTTCAAGTTTATCCTTCTTTATGGCTTACTAGTAAGTACTCTATTGTATAAAAAACCACATCCCATCAACCGACTAATAGATACAGAAAACATTTCTTTAAAATACATCTGATAATTGTTATCCAAAATAGACAAAGAACTCTTAAAAACTCAATTATAAGAAAATAACAGTTTCTTAAATGTGCAAAGACCTTAGCAGATACTTCACCAAAAAAGATGTACAAATGGCAAAAAGGGATATGAAAATATGTTCCACATCGTATGTTATCAGGGAAAAACAAATTAAGTCGACAATGGTATACCACATCTGCTAGAATGAGCAAAATACAGAATATTGACAACCACAAATACTGGTGAAAATACAGCACAGCCTGAATTCTCGCTCTGTTCTGGAGATTGAGCATAGAGCCTTTGCATAGTTACATCCACCACCCTCTGTGTTTGCTTTTTTTTTCACATTTGCATTTGTTTTTCTTTTGAGACACAGCTCAAGGTCTCTTTGAGTTGCCAAGACTGGGCTCAAGCTTGCAGTCCTTTTGCTGAGCCATTCAGAGCTTTCAGTGATGCAAACACTCAGCTGTAGCACACATGCCGTAGGCTCCCCACTGTTGTCAGTGCTGAGACTACAGAAACCAGGGTCAGGATCTCAGCTACCACTAGTAAAAATGTAAAATGGTACAGTCTCATTAAAGAAAATTTCCATATCCTTAGAAAACTAGACATCCTGTTACCATCCAGCCTAACAGTCACACTCTTGGTATTTACCCCAAGAAACCGAAAGTTTAAGTCCACACAAAACCTGCACATGGATGTTTACAGCAGTCTTTGTTCACAATTACCAAAGCTTGGAAGCAATTAAGATATTTTTCAATTGGTGGATACATAAAGTGGGATAACTCAGACAATGGAATATAATTCATCACTCAAAAGAAATGAGTCATCAGAGTGTGAAAATCCACAGAAAAATCCAAAAAGCGTGTTACTAAGTGAAAACCATGAATGTGAAAAGACTAAATAATTTATGATTTCAACTCTATGAATTTCTAGACAAGGCAAAACAATGGAGATAATAGAAAGATCAGTGGTCAAGTCACTAGGAGGGGGGGAGGGGAAGAAACAACTAGGGGAACACAGAGGATTTAGGGGCAGTAAGCGTGCTGTGTCTAATACAGAATGACAGATACATGTCACTATGTGCTTGTCCAAATAGATGTGGGGAACATGTGAATTTGGAGGCCTTGATGTAAACTAGGTACTTCAAGCAATTAAAGCCCATTGATGTAAATTCAGTAGTACTACTTGGGGGACGATCACAATAGGGAAGAATACACAAGCTAATGAGGGGAGTCTATGGAATTCACTCTCCCTTCTTCCCAATTTTTCTGTAACCTGAAACTTCCCCAAAATATAAATTATTTCAAAATGAAAGCATGAACACATATTGCAAATATCAAGGATGCGGGCAGAAGGGCATATTAGTACTGATCCTACAGATATTAAAAGGACAACAAGTATGTGTTGAAAACAGATTTCTGGAAATAGGTTTTAAGCTTTAAGTGGACACACAAATTTCTTGAAAAAAATAAAACGTACCAAAATTATATAAAATAAAAGAGATATGATTGTTGCATATATAGTACCAAAATTTCTCTGTGAAGAAACTTCAAACCCATCTGATTTCACAGCTGACTCTTAAGAGCCATTGAAGAACTAATATGAGTGGCAACACAAACTCTTTCAGAAAATGGAAGAGACTGCTTCTTAACTGACTCTCTGAGGCTCACAGAACATTGACATAAAGCTTGACCAAGAAATTACAAAAAATATATATATAATGATGTGTTTCATAGACATACACACAAAAAATTCTCAATAAAATATCAGTAACTCCGACATAGCAATTTATTAAAATGGTAATATATCATGATCAATTGAAATTGACACCAAAAATAATAAAAAACACATTTTACCTGATCGTAAGGGGACAGTATTCAGTATTTCACCATTAAGTATTACAGCTTTTTCTAAAGATGTTCTTTATCAAGACTGAGAAAGTTCTGTTCTATTTTTAATTTGCTGTAAGATTCTAGTGTGGTGGGAGTTTCATTTTGTCAAGTGTCTTTCGTGTGTATTGAAATGCTCTAATAGTTTTTTCCCTAAATCTGTTAATATGATGAATTACATTGATTTCACAATGTTAGAAAACAGAAGAAATAAAAATATCTCCATTCACAAGATTTTTTACTTAGATAGCACTTTTCTTCATAATAAACCATTTCTAAAACCAAAAATATTCCAGGTGTCTGTGAAGAAGAGAATAGCTTCTTTAAAAAGGAATCCAAACAATCCTGCATTAGATTTATACAATATAATACTACTCATCATTTCATAATAATGCCATACTAACCCATTCACACAATGTTTTAGAGTAAAGAAACCCATCAATGTGCAAAATAGCAGAGCAGCAGTCATCTCTGGGGTTCTGGCTTAACCAGGAAATTACAAAAAAAAATATAATTAGTGGTCATGGATCGGAAGTGTGTGAGAGAACTTCTGGGTCACGATAATGTCCTGTGCATAGAGAGGGATGTGGACTACACAAGCATTTGCATTTACCAAAATTTGTCCAATGTTACACTTAAATTTGTACATTTCATTCTATGTAACTGTCCACTTTAAAAAAAAAACATAAGCAAATATTGAAACACATGGGATTAGTGATAAGGAAGACAGTGTATGAGGCAGAAGCATGCTAAGACCTTTGGTTGACTTCAAAGGACGTTTGAAAATGACTTGACTTGTAGATAGAGAAATATGATGAAACAAGTATAATAAAAGATTTGGGGGCTTCTCGATGTTCTATTATTTTTAACTTTTCTATTCAGAAAAGTTCCAAAATGAGATTTTGCATTCACTGAAGAAGAGAAAAGCAATTTTTTTTTTTTTTTTTTCTGTGCTGGGGCTTGAACCCAGGGCCTCATGCATGCTAAGATACACCCACAGCCCCTGGGATTTTTTAATGTGAATTCATATTCACAACAGACAGTATGACACAGGGCAGAAGCTGAAGGAAGAGTGACTTTTTCGGCACGCTGTCAGTGAGTCAGGGTGACTTCGTTCCTTTAAGAGCAGTAACAAGCACACGCAGAGGTCTTAGTTTCCACTCTGGGTGAGCAATCAGCTTTACTCTGCACCCCTCCCTGTACTATCTCACGTGGGAACATACTGCAAGCATGCTCATTCCTTGCCTCATTCTGCTGTATGCAGGAAACGCTCATTATCACTCCACATTTCCACAATGATTTAGAGGCCAGTGATATTCTTGAGATCAAGCAAAGTGTGGTTTCCACAGAAGCAGCTGGTGTCCCTGGTAGGAACCCTTTGACCCAATCACACAAGTACAGCAGTCTTAGTTGCTCAAAATACTTTTTAAAAATATTTACTAGTGGTAAAAATTCAAAACTTGAGTCTCCAGTGTGTCCTCAGGCACTTCCATCCCCTCCCGTTTGTATCACCTCATGTTCAGCTACCTTCTGCACTTCTTTTTTTTTTTTTTTTTAGGTTTTTTGAGACAGGGTCTCGCTTTGTGGTTCAGGCTGGCCCTGAGCTCAGCCTCCATCTCACATCACAATCCTCCTGCCTCTGCCTCCCGAGTGCTGGGATTACAGGCGTAAGCCACCACGCCCGGCACTGTGGTATGTGGTACTGGTTGCTGCTGGGTGTGGGTCTCCACGCCCAGTATTGTTATGTGGTTACCAGGGAATCGAACCCAGGCCCTTGCGCTTGCAAGACAGGCGCCGGAACCACTGAGCTAACTCCCCGGCCCTACCTTCTGCACTTCTAACAGCTTGATTGCCCTGCTCAACTAGATGGCCCACATCTGCTGTGATTGGCCCAAGTGGTCAGTACCTATGCAAGTTATTCAGGTTTGATCATATACAGATTATACTCAATGTACTGATGAAAAAATGAGGCACATTAAAAAATGTAGTCTGAGATCTCAAAGCAAATAAGCTGTTAAAACAAGATTAGTGTGATGACCCAATTAGCTGTAGACACCGTAGTCTCAACACCAAAACTGTCAACAGGAGACTCCTCCCAAATTGTCTTCCAGCCTCCAGCAACCCTGGAGATCAGCTTCGTGAATTGTCCTAACGCAGACTAGCCTTTGGCTGACTCCAACTAGAGAGACGTCCTCATGAAAGAACATCCCCACCACCACCAGACAGTTAGGCAAAAATACTGTATGTAACTAATACAGTAAGTCTACATTGGTACCAGATTCTAGAAAACTCACTTTCTGCCTTTTCTACAATTAGGCCAGAAGAGTTTATGCAATTTCTTTTCTGTTAACCTAAACTGAGTCGTGTATCTTCCCTTACATCCAAAGAGCTCTGATAACACAGTTTTATCACATTCCCTCTAAGATTCAGGATCAACCCAGAAGTGTGGAAAGGGAAGGGGATTACTTCCTGATAGAATTTAAACTAGAATTAGGCCTTGCGTCTCCTTGTCATAGTCTTCTCATCATAGGATTTAAATAAGCAAAGTGAAGAGACAACAACAATCCATATCAATCTGAGCAGAGATACTGTGGCTGAAACACACATGATATCACGATACCTATTGAGCAGAAAATTCTCAAAACAATGTGTTAAAATACTTAATAGTTGAGTCAATGAAGAAACGAGTATAGTATGAGAGTACATTTAAACCAAATTCCAAACAAAAGACATATTCCAAGAAGGGAGGTGCCCATATGCATCACAAAGCTGGTAGAACTATGTAAAGTATAAGAAATAAACCCTGTAAGACAAAACAGGAATTCATTCTATCTCCTTTTGGACAAGTGTTCAATATTAATTAAGTCTTTTGTAAACCAACATAGAGTATTAGGCCTGGTTTCTTACAGAAAAATATAACACTACTGTATCAGAGTTGCCTTTCCTTATACCCACTATGATTCTTACTATTATATTAGTCGGCTTTCCTACACTGAACACAATACCCAAGATGCAGAACTTAAAGAGGCTCACGTTTTAAGGGAGTTCAGTCCATGATCCTCTGATCCACTGCAGATGCATCGTTACAGAGGGCACTGTAGACAAAACTTCTTAGTTCATAGAGACCATTACAGGTACAAGAGAAAGTAATATAAGGGTTTTGAGGAGGTAAGAAACAAAAAAATATTTTTCCTTTATTGAGCTTATTGGTACATTTTAAGTATACATTATGATCACTTTCATCATTGAGAATCTGTACCTGTACATGACACATCTTGATTCATATTCTTTCCCATTTCCCTAACCTCCCTCCAATTCTCCGCTCCTTATATACATAAGCTTTCTTTCTGTTTTTCCTGAAATTTGATGGAAAAAGGAAAATATTTTTAAGACTTATTTGCTGTGCAGCATGAGTAGCTAATTAGGATGAGTGAGGGAAGTTAGTTACAAGGGGAGTGAGGAAATAATGAAGACCATTAACAACATGACCAGGGAAGAAAGGATAAAGGTAGACAATATTTGAAAGAAAATATCACCAGTGTTATTGATTAGTTATGAAAGAGAAAGAAAGGGGGACAATCTTGAGCCCTTGTAGAAGCTGAAAATTTTTACCTAAAATATCCCTGTCGTGTCCTAGCTTCATGTTACAGATAAGAGAAATGGCAAATAACATGCTCCTTTGAAATACCCACGAGTCAGCCGCTCAGAATTCTGGCACTAAAACAACAGTCATTGTGAAGGACAATCTCTGGCCTTATGTTCGTAAAAGCAGAAGAAAGATGAGAATTACTGCTCAGAGCAACTTTGCTGTTACCCACAACCCAGCAGTAATTTACTGTGTGTGTCCAGCGGCTGGCTGGGTTGTTTGTTTTCCATATAAACCTCTGATCTTCCACACCGGACCAAACAAAGCCTCAAACAAGTCTCTTCTGCAGGCAAAATATGTTCATACTCAACTGAAAGAATAAAAATCAAAACACCAGGCCGCTACAAGGAAAATAACTCACTTTCTCTTGGACAGCACCCCACACGCATACCCCTCGATGACTCTCCCTGCCCCACCCAAGCCAGAGAGTCACCACAGAACTGCTGGTGATCTACACAGCGCCCTTCCCCCACCACACCATCCTTCCCCACTGACAAAATTCCCATATGATTGGGAGCTGCATTCAGTTGGCAAAAAGATTATGTTTCTTTGTCCCCCCACTTACAAATGTGTATAATGAAGCACATTAGCTATGAGGAGCTGAATCTTTGGGGCAATATGACCTTTTTGCTCCATTCCTCTTCCTCTTTCCTGCCACATATCAAAGAGAAATAGAGTCCCATCAGCGAACCAAAACCATAACCCTGCAAATAATGACCACAAGCTATATGGATAGAGGAGAAAACTGGGTGTCTGAATGCCCCAAGTGGCATGGCCATGATAATGTAGGACTGCCTACCACATGTCTGTTGCTGTATGTGCATCTGCCCCTGCCACTTCATAGATTCTGAAACTGAGTTTCAGGTTTAAGAGATTTGTCCAAAGTCTCAGACCCTGTCAATAACTTGAACCCAGGATCCTGATAGCCTAGTTTGATTTTTTAATCTCAGAAGAACTTGACTAAAAGATTCTAAAGGTCTCTTTCAGTTACACAACAGCAGTGGTCATTTTCAGCTTAGTTTCTTGTATGTCATTTTGCCCCAGTTACTTCATGAAGAGTCTTGCTGGCACATCCAACAAAACAGACATTCTAGCCCAAAAGAAACTTGTAAACACAACCACCAGAGTGAGGATTGCTATTCAGGTACTATGGCTATAAAGTTTTATGACTATTCTTTGGAAACCAGGGGACACCCTTTCCATACACATCAAAACGTGGGAATTCTGAGTAGTTTCTGCAAGAGGTAACAGCGATGGCTTCAGAAGTCTAGTGTCACTGCCCACAAATCCAGCGATAGGTCCAAACACAAGGACCATAACCTAAGTTCCAAATACCATGGATGGAAGTCTTCCATCTTGGTAAGGAGATCCTGCCACCTTTCAATCTTTATTGTACTGCTTTTCACAGAACATTCTCTGTACTACTGTGGAATAACTATTAAAAAATTGACAAAACTATTCCATACTTGTCCCTTGCCATGTTTTTCTCTTCCCAAAACCCTATTCCTTAAAAAAAAAATCTGTTTGAGACATATGTGTTAAAAATAATAAAGCTTAAAAGTATGAAAAGGAAGGAAGATGGCCTTCAAAAACACAAAAGCTGTTTGAAAGTAAAGAATTTGCTGAAGCATACAAACACTGGGCCCAGAATAAAATGCACCTGAAACCAGCCAATCTCATTTGCTGAGTAAGTTTGCTGATCACAAATTATCATAGTTTGTTTTCACCTAGAATGTCCTTATTTCCTCTGTGAGGGAAGAATATTTCTGCTGGATATAAAATCCAGAGTTAATAGATCTTTTCTTTCAGCACTTGAAAAATACTATGGCACTTTCTTTGTGGTGAAGCAAAGCTTCTCACCTGTGGTGAACAAGGACAGGGACAAGAAGAAGAGTGAGGAGGAAAAGAAAAAAGAGAGGGGCATAGAAAGGTGGAGAGATCGAGAGAAAACCAGGGGTCAAATATACCTTTCAAAGATGTGCCTCAAGGACCCACTTTCCTCTACTAGTCTTTGCCTCCTAAATTTCTACTACTTCCCAGTAACTCATGACATTGTGAATCCATTAATGAATTAACCCACCAATGAGGTTAGAGCCGTCAGGATCTAATCACTTTCCAAGACCTCACCTCTAAACACTGCTGTGCTGGGGATCAAGTGTTTGTAGACATTTCAGATCAAAACCATAGCACCTGCCAGTCTGTATAATCTTCTTCCCCTCCTCCTCCTCCTCCTTCTCCTCCTCTTGCTTCTTCATTTTTGTTTTGTTTTGCTTTGCTTTGTTTTTTCCTGTGTGCTCTCTCAGTCAACAAAGTACAAAACAGACTTTTCTGAGAGTCACGTGAGAAACTTACTCATCTCTAATCTGAGCAAATCATCATCCATTTAAACAATTTAGATTGAATATGCTAATACAGATCTTTTTTCACAAGAAGAATAATTACGAAGGGATTTTGAGAATATAATTACAAATGGGAAATGTTGAATCTGAATAAAACTCCTATTTTCTTTAATTACTGAACCTCTCTTGTAACAAGAGCCTGAAACCATCTATATTTAAATATTGGATGTCATAAGGACCTCTCCAGACATTGGGGAAAATATAATTAAGTCATTGGTGAGGTATTATCCTTAGTCTTTTTCCAGGCATACAAATTCAGAGGCTTTCAGAGTTTGGGGCCTGAAAAGGGTCATCTAACAAATTCATACAACTTGGTCCATGTTAGATTCCAAGGGAGACTGACTGGACCTTTTGAGCCCTGCAGTCAGTAATTCAGCTCACGACCCTTGTTCGCGTGGTTGGTTGATTTCAGTTTGGTTTGTTTAGCTCGTGTAAGCTAAACCAGTTCCTACAGACTTCCAGCCTTCTGCAGATTTATGTTTACCTAATTCTAAGGGACCCACCAGATAACATAACAAAAGAAGCGACCTGTCCAGGATTCCTCATGAGGCCTTATATATGCAGATTTTTCAAAGTACAGACCAGGGCCCTGAGGACTTCTCTGATGGTTCAGAATACATCAAATGCAGGTCATTTCATTGGTCAGGAAGCCACTCGATTCCAGAGGCTTCCAGTATTTACCTGAGTGAGGCTAACGGCTCCTTAGCGATAACTCACTGAGGGTGTGACGAGGGATAAATAGTCTGACATTCATACACTTAAATTATCAGATCGCTACAGTTTGTAGAACATACTCATTCAGCATTCTGAGAAGTCTGGC
>PVIR01012374.1:0-44871 GCA_004026965.1 Petromus typicus
GTGGCTCACGCCTGTCATCCCAGCACTCGGAAGGCAGAGGCAGGAGGATTGTGATGTGAGTTGGAGGCTGAGCTCAGGGCCAGCCTGAACCACAAAGCGAGACCCTGTCTCAAAAAAAAAACCTAAAAAAAAAAAAAAAAAACTTAAAAAAAAAGAAAAAAGGAAAAAGAAAGCATAAGGTCCTGAGTTTGATCTCTAGTAACAAATAAAGAAATAAATAAGGAAAAAAGACTTGGAATGTTAGAGGTTTGTATTTTACCTTTAAGTAATATTAAGAGAAGGTCTTAAGGAGAAGGTGACTTTTAAGTAAAGATCTCTGGATGAAAATGGGAGTATATAGTGAGATTAGATATCAGAGTCAGAGCTTCTGAGCAGAGGGCAGAATTACAAAAACACAAGAATGATAGGTATTGAAAGGAAGAGGAAGATAGTCCATGGGACATATGACTTCAGTGGGAAGTGGAAGCTTAAGACAGCACAAATAGCATTAAAAAACAAAACCTATTTACTAAAGTAACAGAAGAAAATATTCCAAATATGGGGAAATAATTTAATATACAGAAAAATAGAGTATATAGAACCTTTAAAACAGGAGGAGAAAAAAATTATCTCCAAGACATATCACAGTCAAATTCCAGAAGTCCAAAACAAGAACAACTTCTTACAAGCTGTTAGAGAAAAGCAATGAATCACCTACAGAGCTTAATCTATTAGAATTACAGCACACTTCCCAATACAGACTTTACAGGCCACAAGGAATAAATCAGTAATTTTCAATAATAACTTTCAGTGTCAGTGGTCTTAATTTTTTAGTCAAAAAACATGGGTTGGCAGATTCAAGAGATAAACCAATTATGTGTAGAAGAAACACATTTAATCCAAAAAGAAATTCATAGACTAACAATCACAGGGTGGTAAATAATATTGCATGCCACCAGCAACCAAAAACACGTGCCTATCCTATTATCAGAAAGTGGACTTCAAGCCTAAATTTACTAGAGGAAGCAAACAAGGTCACTATATATTGATTAAGGAAATAATACAACAGGAAGAGATAGTAATTATCTCTTGATGTATGCACATTGAGTCCCAGTGTACTCAATTTCATAAAAAAATATTATTTGACATTAGTGATCAGATGAACATAAACACAATTAAGAGGGGATCATAATACCTTGCAAATAGGAAGGTAAAAAGTATCAAGGAAGTATCAGAGCCAAACAAAACTTATGCACGATTAGACTTTGTAGAAATCTACAGTGTCCCCCTCAACAACAGAATGCATTGTCTTCTCATCCACACATGGAATTTTCTCCAAAATATCACAGAAATTATGCAAACATATAGAAATTAACAAGTTAACAATAACTACCCAAGAATTAATTCCCAGAATTAATTCCTAGAATTAAACAATAATGCCAGCTAAAAGCGACATATTCAATATATTCATGGAACATAATGAAAGCTGTCCTAAGGAAAAAATTCTTAGCTATCAATACCTACATAAAATAAGAGATAGCCAAAATAAATAACCTAGTGATGTACGTCAAGATCCAAGAAAAACAAGAATGATCTAAATCCAAAGCTATTACAAGAAAGGAAATTGTAAAGATCAGTGTAGAAATCAATGAAATTGAGACTAAAAAAAGAAAAAATAAATAGTTGATTTTTTAAAAGAATAAATAAAATAGGCAAATCTTTGGGTCAACCTTACCGCAAAGAAAGAAATGATTCAAATCAGTGAATATAGAAATGAAAACAGCAAAGTCACAGGAGTCGCTATGGAAGTTCAGATTATTAGCAGCCACTTCAAAAACCCAAACATAAATAAACCGGAGAGTTCATAAGAAATGAATAGATTACTGTACTCAGATGAGCTAGCTACCAAAAGTGAACAAAGAAGATAAAAAAAAACCCTGAATACTTCAATAACTGGGAAAGAAATTGAAGAATAAAAATTCTACCAATTAAGAAAATGAAGAAGAGCCCAGATCTAGATTGATTCGTGGCTTCATTTTGTCTCTCAAAATTCTATCTAGACTACCCACCTTTTGAGTGGTCGCATCCACACCCAGGGTGGGGACCCTTAATCCAAGCAGCACATTTTTTTTTTTTTTAAAGACAGGATCTCACTTTCAAAAGCCCAGGCAAGCCTTGAACTCACAGTGAAGCCATCAGGACCAATACTTTTCTTTCTTACATGGGGAAAGATAGGTAAACGGTGTTACTCTTAGTATTAATTTTAACACTTGAGTTCACTTCAGGATGTATGTTTCATAGTAAAAAAAAATTAAGAATTTAAAATAGAAATGAGATCTGGAAACCTAAATTTATAATCTTACTTTACCATTTATTATTAGTATAAATTTAGTGTGCCATTAACTTGGTAATATGCTAGGGCTATAAATGGATATTTCAGAATAAAAACATGAAAAGTATTGAAACTCTCCTACCAATCCTGTGATACAGGAACATTACAATTATTTTTCAAGAAGCTATGTAGTCAACAAGTAGCCAGGAAAAAGCTTGAATTCATATGAACATGAAAAACCAAATAAGTACTAATACAATACTAGTAGGAGAATCCTGTGATATAGGAACATTACAATTATTTTTCAAGAAGCTAAGTAGTCAACAAGTAGCAAGGAAAAAGCTTGAATTCATATGAACATGAAAAACCAAATAAGCACTAATACATTACTAGTAAGAGACATCAATACCTCACTGTCAGAAATGGATCAACTGGACAAAAAAAATCAACAATGTAATACATGAACTGCACCAAACTTTTGAACAAATGGACTTAATAGCTATCTGTTGAGTACTCCAGTCCACAAAATCAGAATAGACATTATTTTCAGCTATCATCTCCTAAATAGACAGTATACTAGTTCATAGAACATTTAAAGAAATACAGAGAAGTAGAATATTGTTAGACCATGTTCAAAGAAATAGGAGATCAGAAGAAGCTACCAGAACTTCACACATTCATGGAAATTGAAAAATACCCTCCTGAACAACCAGTGAGAAACTAAAGAAGAAATTAGAGAATTTATTTAAATGATAAATCTAGTACAACATACAGAAATTTATGGGGCATAATGAAAACAGTTTAAGGGAAATTCATAGCAGTGAATACCCATACTAGGAAAATAGGGTAGACTCAAATAAACAACCTAATGCTGAACTTCAAGCTTCTAGAAAAAGAAGAGCAAGACAAACCCAAGGGAGGAAACTAAAAACATAATTAAAAACTTAGCAACAAAGAAAAGTACTGGTCCTGTTTGCTTCACTGCTGAATTCTACAAGAAATGTAAGAAGAGCTAATGCCACTTCTTCTCAAATTCTTTCATGAAATTGAAAGGGATGCAGTACTTCCAGATTCATTCCTCAAAGCAACCATTACCTTGATTCCCAAAACAGAGAAAAATGAATGAAAAAGAGTACTACAGACCAATTTTCTCTAAGTAACATAAGTTAAAAAATCCTCAATAAGATACTGGCAAACAGAAAAAAGATTATCAAAAAGATCATGTTGCTTGACCAAGTTGGATTCATTCCAAGGAAGCAAGGATAGTTCAACATACGTAAATCAATAAATGTAATACACTGTAGTAACAAAGTCAAGGGCATGAACCATGTTATTATCTCAATAGATGCAGAAAGAACATTAGGCAAAATTGAACACCCATTCATGATAAAACCCTACAAAAATTGGAATAGGTTATATCTAAACCTGATAAAAGCCAAACAAACAGCTAACATCATACTAAATGGTCAAATACTGAAATCTTGCAAGCTAAAATCAGGAACAAGACAAGGATACTCACTATCACCAGGCCTGTTCAATATAGTTCTGGAAACATTAGTCATAGCAATTAGACAAGAAAAAGAAATAAAAGGTATAAAGATAGGGAAAGAAGAAGTAAAAACGTCATTATTTACTGATGACATGGTAACTCTTTGTACAAGATCCTCACAAAAATCTAGCAGTGAAAAGGCTGCTAGATTTAACTGTACATTCAATAGAGTAGCTGGACACAAGGTCAACACTTAAAAATTAATAGCCTTCTTATAAATCAGTAACAGACTCAAAATTGGGAAAACAGTTCCATTTATAATAACATACAGAAATGAAATATCTAGGAATCTAATGAAGAAGGTAAAATACCTCTATTTTGAAAACTAAAGCATTCTGAAAAAGGAGATCAAAGAGAACATCAGAAAATGGAAAGACATCCCTTGTTCTTGGGTAGCAAGAACCAATATTGTCAGAATGACTGTTCTTCCAAAACTAGTATATAGATTCAATACAATCTCAGTAGAATATAATTCACAGAACTAGAGAAAATAATCCCAAAATTCATTTGGAACCAGAATAGCAAAAGTAATTCTAGGCAACAAAGACATGGCAGGGGGTATCACACCACAAAACTATACTATAAAGCTACTATGATAAAAACAGCATGGTATTGACAAGAAAACAAACCCACGGATCAATGAAATGAAATGAGCTAGAAGATGCAGAAACAACTTCAAACATATCAAGCTATGTAATGTTTGACAAAGGAGCCAAACACTCTTACTGCAGGAATTAAATGGTGCTGGAAAAACTGGGTTTCAACTTGCCAAAAATTAAAACCAGACCTATATCTTCCACTATGAACTAAACTAAAATCAAAGTGGATTAGAGATTTGACACACTAAATCATCTGGAAAATAGGTTAGAACTGTTGGAGATATTGGTGTAGAAAAAGATTTTATGAACAAAGCCTCAGTTGCATGGTAAATAGAAAGAAAGGTCAACAACTGGGATCTCATCTTATTAAAAAGCTTCTATATGGCAAGAGAAACCACCAACAGAGCAAAAAGACAAGCTACAGTATGGAAAATAAATTTATCAGCTGTTTCTCAGACAAAGAACTACTATCTAGAATGTATAAAAAACTTAAAATATTAATCCCTAGTTTTAAAGACGCAGTTCAAAACTGGGCATCTGAACTGAATAGACATTTTTCAGATGAAGAAATAGAAGCAGCAAAGAAACATATGGAAAAATATTCAGTATCACTGTTCATTCTAGTATTGCAAATGAAAACAACATTGACATTTCATCTCACTCCAGGAAGAATGTCTGCTATCAAGAAATCTACTAACAGCAAATGTTGGCTGTGCTATGGGGAGAAAGGAATCCTGCTCCATTGTCTGTGGGAATATAGATTGATGCAACCACTGTGCAAATCGGTAAGAAATTCCTCAAAAAACCGGAATTATAGGTCCAATTTGACCTTGCTATTTCTCTGCTTGATATATTCACAGAAGAATTAAAAGCATCATACCACAATGAGATATGTGCACCTATGTTTATGGCAGCATACTTTATAATGCAAAGTCTTGTCTTTAGTCAGAGACTGAATAACGATGAGGTTTTCTTTCAAATAAAATGGAGTATTATGTAGCCATAAATAATGACAAATTAGACTTTCACAGCTAAACAGGGTTACCTTGAGGCCATACTCATAAGTGAAATAACTAAGACATGGATATGTAATTAATGTATCATTTTTCTAGTGTGAGAAACCGAAAGTGAAAATGAGGTCCAAAATGTATGATAGGTATGAAATAGGAAGAAAATGTTCAAAGGGAAGGGAAACTACAGAGAAGAAACAGGGAAAACAAAGAACAGAAAGAAAAAACTTGACAGCAAATGGAAAAAAAGACAAAGCATATGTATGTAGTGGGAGGTGGGTGTGGGGAGGATGGCAGGGGAATGGGAAATAGAAGAATCAAGATATATCATGTATAAGTACAAATTCTCACTCATGAATGTGATCATAATATATTCCTAAAATGTACCAATAAACTCAGTTTTAAAAAACTTGAATTTATTTTTGTTACTCCAGTCTTTGTGCCTTTATCCACTGTATAGCTAGAGTGTTTATTAAAAATTTGATCACAAAATGAGGAACTAAATGCTCAATATAAACATCCAAAACTGTGATGATAAAAAGAGTATAATCACAAAATTATAGAATATACATTATTTTTGAAAGTCCTTGGGCATTATTTACCATTTATGATGTTTTCTAAAACTTTATCCTGTTTCAAAGTCACCAGTTCATTTAAAAGAGAGGAATGGAGATGATTGGAAGACTTTGGTTATATCAAGTGAGTGAGCACAATTTGATACATTTAATTTTGTGACCATTTTTTATTTTCAGATATAATATTATTCTATTCTTACAATTCTGTGATCTAAAAACTATTCCATTACTAATTCAATTACATATTTTGGTAAGAGAAATCCTAAATTAATAATTATTTTGTGGTAAGTGAAACAAATACGATCACATTTATGGAGCAACCTACCTCTCTCAACCTCTCCAATGATACAGAAAAGTAGTAGAAGTTGTGCTTCATTGATAAATACTTGATCTTAGTTTTTCATTCTCTGATGCAGAGGTGATTTGCATACTACAGTTGTTATGCATTGGGTTATTGATGATAAATGAAATTCTAGCCATTATAATTTTTTAAAAGTTAGAAATAAGATGTGCCATGTACATATACCAACTTCTTGGAATAACTGCAAACATTATGTACTACAAACATGTATTAATAAAAATATTTCTTGATTCTCATTTTTTCCATTCCACTACCCACCCTACAATCCCACATCCCCTGTAAACATAAGCTTTGTTTACATTTTTTTATTACCAACACAATTTTTTCTTTCCTTTACTTACCCATCCCCCATTTCCCTTTCAATAGTTTCTATTGTACTGTATATAACATATATTTTAGGACTAATTTACATTTTTAGTTTCGCATATCAAAGAAAGGATATGATATTTACACATCTGTGACTTATTAATTTCACTTATGAGTATGTTTTTAAGGTATGAAGACATACCATTTGAGTATGAATGACTCAAATTTGTCATTCTTTATGGCAAAGTAATTCTCTAATCTATAGAAAAACCACATCTTCTTTATCCAGTCTCCAATTGATGGGCTTTTGGATCTCATTTCCAAGATTTAGCTATCACAAACTGAGCTGCTATAAACATGGATGCACATATATCACTGTGATACAAATCTTTTTAATTTTTTCATGTATATCTTGAGGAGGGTCATAGCAGAGTCAAATGGGACCTCTAATCCTATTTTTTTTCAGAAATCTCCACACTGGTCTCCATAGTGGTTGTATCACTGTGCATTCCTACCAACAGTGGAGAAGGATTCGCTTCTCTCCACAGCCTCACCGGCATTTGTTGTTAGTTGTTTTTGTGATAGTAGCCATTCTTTGTGGAGTAAAATGGAATCTCAGAGTTGTTTTTATCTGCATCTCAAATGACCAGTGATGTTGAGCATTTCTTCGTGTGCTTCTTAGCTGCTTTTACTTCTTCCTCTGAAAAATGTGATCATTTCATATGCCCATTTTTGAATTGGATCTTTAAATTTGGGGAGGTTGAATTTTTTAAGCCCTTGATCTGTGGAACATCTGGTATTTCCCATATTGTTGGATGTCTTTTTGCTTTGTCAGTGGTTTCTTTTGTTGTGCAGAAGCTCTTAATAGGATGAGGTCCCATTTTTTGATCCCTTCTGCTAGCTCTTGTACTATAGACATTTTATTTATAAAGTCTTTCTCAATGTCAATGTCTGCAAGAGTTTTGCCTAACCTGTTTTCCAGTAGGTTTAGTGGTTCTGTTTTAATATTGGTCTCTAATCCACCTTGTTTTTACTTTAGTACATGATGTAAGAATAGATCTAGCTTTAGCCTTTGGCAGGTTTTTCCAGTAGTATTTGTTAAAGAGGCTATCTTTTCATCATTGAGGATATTTGGCTCTTTTATCAAAGATGAGTTGGCTTAGTGTATCTGGAGTTGTTTGTGGATCTTCTAATCTATTGCACGGATCCTTGGGTCTTTTATTTTGTCAGTACCATGCAATTTTTATCACAGTGGCTTTGTAGTGTAGTTTCATGTTGGGGATCATGATACCCCTCACCATGTCCTTGTTACCTAGAATTGCTTTTGCTATCCTTGGTATTTTGTGGTTCCAGATGAATTTTTGGATTATTTTCTCTAATCTTTGAAATATGCCATTGAGATTTCAAGGAGGATTGCATTGAATCTATATAAAAGTTGTGGGAGTGTAGTCATTTTGACAATATTATTTCTTTCTACCCATGAACAAGGGATGTCTTTCCATTTTCTGAGATCTTTTTTTATCTCTTCTTTCAGAGTGTTGTAGTTTTCAGAGTAGAAGTTTTTCACTTCCTTTGTTAGATTGATTCCTAGATATTTCATGTTTTGGATGCTGTTGTGAAAGGGTTTGACTCCCCAGTATCTTTCTCAGTGAGTCTGCTGTTTGTGTATACAAAGGCTATTGATTTTTGAGCATTTACTGTGTATCCAGCTATGCTACTAAATTTGACAATTAAGTCTAGCAGACTTTTGGTTGAGTTTTTAGTATCTTCTATGTAGAATATCATGTCATCAGCAAATAATGACAGTTTAATTCTTCTTATCTTTATTCCTTTAATTTCTTTCTCGTCTAATTGCTATGGCTAATGTTTCTAGCACTATACTGAATGAGAGTGGTGAAAGTGGACATCCTTGTCTTGATCTTAGTGTAAAAGGTTTCACTTTTTGACAATTTAATATGATGCTGGCTTTTGATTTCTCATATATACCTTTTATTAGCTTGAAATAAAGTCTCCCATTCAAATTTTCTGTAGAGTTTTGATTATGAACAAGTGTTATATTTTGTCAAAGGCTTTTTCTGCATCTATTGAAATGACTAGGTGGTTTGTATCCTTGAGTCTGCTTATGTATGTATTATGTTTATTGATTTATGTATGTTGAACCATCCTTGTATTCCTGGGATGAATCCAGCTTGGTCAGGGTATATGATCTTTTTGATGATTTTCTGTATTCTATTTGCCACTATCTCATTGAGGATTTTTACACCAGTGTTCATTAGGGAGATTGGCCCATAGTTCTCTTTTTTGGTTGGATCTTTCTCTGCTTTTGGAATCAAGGTAATGGCTGCCTCCAGCAATGAATTTGGGAGCACTGCTTCCCTTTCAATTTCATTAAAGAGTTTAAGAAGTAGTGGAGTTGGGGCCGGGGATATAGCTCAGTGCTTCCAGCACCTGTCTTGCAAGCGCAAGGGCCTGGGTTCGATCCCTGGTAACCACATAACAATACTGGGCATGGAGACTCACCCCAGCAGCAATCAGTACCACATACCACAGTGCCGGGCGTGATGGCTCGCGCCTGTAATCCCAGCATTCGGGAGGCAGAGGCAGGAGGATTGCTGTGATGTGAGTTGGAGGCTGAGCTCAGGGCCAGCCTGAACCACAAAGCAAGACCCTGTCTCAAAAATCTTAAAAAAAAAAAAAAAAAAAGAAGTAATGGGGTTAACTCTTTGAAAGTTTTGTAGAATTCAGTAGAAAAGACTCAGCTCGGAGGCCCCCAGCCACCAACAGCTCTGCCATGTTTCGCCTGCTGTTAACCAAGCTGCGGAACGGAAGCGAGAGGACTCAGACATGGAGAAACAGCAGTCAGACCCCTACCCCATACCTTATCCGGAGACTTGACCACATTGTGATGACAGTAAGAACATCAAAGACACCACCAAGTTCTAGTCCAAGGTACTTGGCATGGAAGTCATAACTTTCAAGGGAGACTGGAAAGCACTGTGTTTCAGAGACCAGAAATTTAACCTGCATGAGATAGGAAAGGAATTTGAACCCAAAGCCATCCATCCCCTGCCTGGCTCCCTGGACATCTGTCTGATCACTGAAGCGCCTCTGGAGGAGATGATTCAACGCCTCAAGGCTTTTGATGTTCAAATTGAAGAGGGCCCAGTCTCCAAAACATGGGCAAAAGGGCCAATTATATCCATCTACTTCTGGGACCCACACAGGAACCTGATTGAGGTGTCCAACTACATCTCATGATCAACACCGGCCTCCATATTTCCCCTCATGCAGGTTTGAGACCAAACCTACTACCTAGAGGACTCTATCCAAGCCGTGCAATAAATGAGAAATTTCTCTCTCTCCAAAAAAAAAAATCAGTAGAAAAGCCATCAGGACTAGGAATTTTCTTTGTTGGTAGGTTTTTTATTACACTTTTGATTTCAGAGATTTATATTGGAATGTTTAATATTTGTATTTCTTCTTTGTTCAACATTGGAAGTGTATATGTGTCTAAAAATCTATTTCTTCTACATTTTCTGTCTTTTGGAGTACAGATTTATCAAAGCAGGTGTTTATTATCCTCTGGATTTCTTCTGGATCTGTGGTGATTTCTATGGCAATTTCCTCCTTTTCATTCCCAATAGCATGGATTTGAGCCTTTTCCTTCTTTTGTTTGAAAAGGTTGGTTAGGGGGTTTGTCAATTTTGTTTATCCTTTTGAAGAACCGACTCTTCAATGCATTGATTTTCTGTATTGTTCTCTTAGTCTTCATTGCATTGATTTCTGCTGTGATCTTTATAATTTCCTCCCTGGTATAAGCTTTGGGTTTGTCTTGCTTCTCTTTTTCTAGTTGCTTGAGGTTCAGCATTAGATTGTTTATTTGAGCTTGCTCCGTTTTCCTGGTATGGGTATTCATTACTATGAATTTCCCTCGTACAGCTTTTTTCATTGTTTCCAATAAATTCCTTTAAGTTGTACTGGGGTTATCATTTAATTGTAAAGACTGTTTAATCTCTTCTGTGACCTATTGGTTGTTCAGCATAGTGTTATTCAATTTCCATGTGTTTTTTAGGATCTTGGATTTTCTTTTGCTATTAAGCTGTAATTTCAAGGCACTATGGACTGGTAGAAAACAGAGGATAACTTCAATTCCTTTGCAGTTACCTAAACATAGTCTATGTACTAGCATGTGGTCTGTTTTGGAGAATGACCCATGGGCAGCTGAGAAAAATGTACATTCTGACTTTGTGGGGTGAAATATTCTGTAGGCACCTATTAATTCTATTTGTTCAAAGGTTTGGTTCAGTTCAAGTATTTCCTTTTTGATTTTCTGTCCAATCGATCTGTCTAGTTGTGACAGATTTCACATTTGTGGAGTTTTTCAGGTGTTCTTTGTCATGGAAGTGCGTTATTTCCCTGTCAATTTTAAAAGAGTTTTGCCAGGTACATCTAGATTCCAGGTTGTTTTTCATCCAAGGCATGAAACACTTCACTCCAAGCTCTCCTTGCATCAGTGCATTGAAAGGTCTGCTGTGATCCTGATGGGCTTCCCTTTATATATGATTATTTTCTTTTCTCTCACTGCCTTCAATATTTCATTTTTTTGTTGGATATCTAGAGCCTTAATAATTATATGCCTAGGTGTAGATTTTTTTTATATCATGGCCTTTTGGAGTTCTATACACCTCATTTATCTATATGTCCAGTTCTTTTTCTTTCTGGTGAAGTTTTCCACCTCTCTATCTGTGAATAGTTTTTTGGTTTTTTTTTTTTTAAATGTCTTGTGCTGTCTCTTGCTTCCTCGGTGACTCCAGTCAATCTTATGTTATACTTCTTTGAATCATCTAGAAGGTGTTGAATTAATTTTTCATGGTCCTTTGCCATTTCCCATAGATTGTTCCTTCCTGTACATTGGCTGCTATCCTGTCCTCTAGTTCTGAGATTTGGTCCTCAGCTTCATTCATCCTACTTCTCAAACTTTTGTTCTCATTTTTAATCACCTGGAACTCTGCTTGAAGTGTTTAAATGGTTCCATTGCTTTTGTTATCTTAGATTCTGTCATGCTTCTGATATATTCTTTAATAATATCCTTCACTGTGGACAGTATCTCTGTTTTCATCTTGGAGATCAGTTCTGATTTCCATTTTACTAGGTCTGCTTTTGTGACTAGCTCAGAAAGTACTGGGAATTGAGCTTCCATTTGCTTCATTTCCCTTTTCCCTGAATTCCCCTGTAGTGATGATCTTTGTTTCTGGGTTTTTGATATTTTTATCATTTCTATTCTGCTGAACTGCTTCAACAGACACTACATAACCTCCAAAGCACTTGCCCAGACTCTCTCACCCAGGAAAGAAGGTCTTGGGGCTTCTAATATGGCCCTAGTTGCAGAAAGGCAGCTGGCTGGCAGCTGAGTTCACTGTGTGAACTCCATGGCTTTTACCCAGACTTTTCCACAAGAGAATGAAGGTCTCACAGGCTTCTGGTCTGGTCTTGATGACTTGAAGGCTGCTGGTTGACAGGGGAAGTCACTGTGCAACCTCTGTGGCATTTACCCAGATTTACCTGCTGCAGAATGAAATTCTAGTGGGCCTGTGAGCAAGCCTTAGTGACAAAGAGGTCTCTCCTGGGCAGTGGGAGGAACCTCGAGAACTTTACTGAGCTTATCAGGACCTACCTACTGTGAAATGCAAGTCACTTGGCCTGTGGGAGGGCCTCAGTGACAAAGAGGCCTTTCTCGGTTGGTGGGAGATACTGGAAGAACTCGGTGGCTCTTACTGGGACCCACCTGCTGAGGAATGGAAATCTAGTAGGCTTGTGGAGGGGCCTTAATGTCAAAGAGCAAAAATATTTCTTTATGTGGAATAAAAGAGTTAAACTCCTTTAATGTGGCAGAATAGTTTTGATTCATTGATTTCTACCCTTCTCTTTATTTCTTTTGCTTTCTCATTGGTATATTTGTACAGTATTTTGTATTTCCTCTTTTTTGGCTCTGGAATCCAAAAAGGATTTCAGCTTTTTTCAAGCACATATATACAAGAAGAGAAGGAGAAATAAATGCATAATTAAGTGTGACAATAGAAAGTAGGCACATTTTAACAGTAGTGTCATAATTCCTTTTACAATAGCTGCAAAATAATGAAATAACTACTAATCTATATAATACAGCATTTTTGACTATGCTAACATCAGAGCCTTTCCCCTTAAAGTGCTTATTTGATTTAATGTTTAATTGGCACATAGTAATTGCACATATTTATATAGTAGAATGTGATATTTCAATACATTTATATTTAATGTGTAATGATGAAATAAGAATAATTAGCATATCCATCACCTCATGCATTTAGCATTTTTTCAGTGAGAACATTAAACATTCCTCTTCTATTTTACAAAGTTTGGCACATTATTAACTCCAGTCCCTCTGCTCTGCTGTAGAGATGCTAGAACTTATTCTCCCTTTCTAACTGTAATATCATACTGATAAGCCAGCCTCTGCCCATTTGCTTTCCCTACTACTGTCTCAGTCTGTGGCAAGTCATATTCTGTTCTCTGCTTGTATAAGACTGTTCAACTCCCACACATGCTAGAGAACATGTGTTGTCTTTCTGTGCTTGGTTTATATCCTTTAACTTAATATCCTAAAGGCTATTCTATGTTGCCAAACAATAACAGTATTGTTTTTCTTTTCTGTGGTTGAATTCTGTTTTCTTTATCTGTTCATCAGTTCATGGGTGCTTAAGTTGATTTCATTTCTTGGCTAATGTGAATAATGCTGAGATAAATAAATATGAGAGCACAGATGTCTGTTACACACACTGACTTCAGTTGCTTTGGCTATGTATCGATTAGTGAAACTACTGGATCAGATGGTAGTTCTATTGTCATTTTTTTAAGCATTGCCATTATTGTTTTCCATAGGAATTGTACTAATTTAAATTTCCCTCCAACAGTGTTTAAATGTTCCCTTTCATCTGTACCTTCATTAGCAAGTTTTGTGCTTTGTCTTTTCAACAGTGATCATTCTAACTGGGTTGAGGAGATATCTCATTGTCGGTTTGATTTAAATATCCTTAATATTAGTGACACTGAGGGTTTTTGCATGTAACTTCTGACCATTTGCACAGAGAAATGTCTGTTCAAGTCATTTGTCTGATATCATCATCTTGAATAATCATGGTAAAAAAGCACTTTAAGTTCATAATAAGTAAGACATAGAATTACCTTAATTTGAATAACAGAAAGCACCAATTACATAGTAACTTGAAAAGTAGGTTTAATGCACCTACCCCATTTTCATGTTAAGGAATTTGGTGCTCAGAGGCATAGCACAGATAATAAATTGAGGGTTCAGAATTTCTGATTTGGCTGGTCTTTCTTCAAAGCGATGTTTTTGTAGATGTTTTTCAAGGACCCCAATACTGTTTCAAATCCAGATCCCTGAGGACTCAGTTCTCAGTTCCCCTAAATATGTCTTTCCTTATTCTCTGCTCAGCACTTGGAATTATATAAATTCAAATATCTCAGAAAAAAATACTTTGTACTGATAACCCAGTACCCAAGTTCAGAAACTCAAGTCATTTAATTTGGAATCCTGAGCTCTGAAGATAATAATGTAAATCCTTGCCTTTCCCCTCCAAGACGCAAGTCCTAAGTGATCAGTTGTGAGCAGAAATGGAGGCCCAGTGTCTAACCCTGAATGCTAGGCCTTCAGTTAAACTGAACCAGGAACCTGAAATTCTCTTGAGGGAGGAAACTCTTGCATGTTTCAACACAAAGAATTTTTTTTTTTACTATATCTGAATTGTAATTTATTATCTACTTAATTAATTATGAATAAGTGGGCAAAACTAAGTGCACTCCAGAGTTATTTTTTGAAAATGTTTATAAGAGAATTTTTCCATTTTTTTTCTAGACCACTGGTTTATGCAAGCATAGTTTCTCTGTTGGAAGATTGCTGTTTATTTCTCCTCTCTGCTAACTGCCTCATTCTTAGACTAAGTGATGTTTCACCACGAGTCTTTTCTTATGTCCTGAACTGGGCTGAAAACTGCTTGTTATTCATTTATCTATCATATGTCTTTTCTCCCATGACAACATTCACTATCACTATGTGACTTTCTGTTAACTTCTCTCTTTTCTGAATATAATATCTCTCCCTGCTGTAACACTTCATGAACTATTATGAACACATTTCTGTAGTACTGTTACCTCTGAGAATCAGCAGCTACAGTGTGGGCTCCTCACAACCATTTCAAATGAATATGACAGTAGATTACCCTTTTTGTCACTCAAAATCTGAGTCATTCATCTAAACTGCATATGAACATCATCTTAAAATTCAGAGGGATGAATGTTAATAACAGTCTCATTTTATAAGACAATAGACTGTCTGAAATTACATGTGGATGCCTCTCTTGGTAGATAGCTTCTAAAAAGGAAAACTAAGCTCAGAATGGTGAGAAATGATGATACATCAGTGAGTCATAATAAAAATATACTTACCACTTTCTCTGTGCATGTGTTTTCATCAGTAATTTCTGAAGGAATATTTCTAGGCAGAGTTGGACTCACTTGCGGAGCTGCGCTGGGTGCTGTCGGTCTGGTCTTTCCTCTCTACTCTCTGCAAAGTGCCCTCTCACTGGAGTCACAGCATCAGTGCACACCTGTGTAAAATGTGTCATGAATGGCTTTCCTCCAGGTTTGGGGCTGAGTTTAGCTGTTAGGGGTCACTACATTTAGAACATTAGAGGCCAGGCAAGTGAGACCAGTGTGCCTGACTCTTTCTTGGGGGTGGGCCATTTCTGTTTATAAGTTTAGAGCCTCAGTCAAGTGGCCCTTGCATTGTGGTGAGCTGCTCAACCTCAGATAACCATTTTCTCCTTATATCCCTTCAGATCTAAGCCCACATTGTCCTGAACATGGGCACTCCTAGGTGCCAAATTGGAATTCCCTAACTTCGGTCCACATACCCTCTGAGTTCCTTCATGAAACTCCACTTTATCCAATTGAAAAACCCTTTCTTTTCCTTCCCAGAATCTGTCTTCTACAGAAGTTATTTGTGAAATGGCAAAACATGATTGTGAAATACACAGGACTAAGACAGTTGTTGATAATAGAAGCAAAGGGTTTATATGTTTTCCTTTATTGGGATAGTTACAATACATTTTCCTTGTATTACATAAACATTTTAATATTCCCAAGAGTGCTCTATCAAAATAGATCAAAATAAGTGTCTCTTCCCAGAGATCTACTAAAGAGCATTTCAGAGAAGGAAAACATGACACATGAAATAAATTAAACTACAAACTGGAGGCTAAAAAGGGTGGACGACATTTCAGACGTAGTTGTTTTATAAAAAGCCAAGTTTCTATAACTGTGCCAGTATTTACTTGTGTTTTCCTCCTCTCACATTTTAGTTTCTAATTTATACAAACATGATGTTGATTGATGATTGAAAAAAAGCAAAGTAAAAATATATGTAACATGCTCAAGATAATCTTTGTCATACTTTCGCTTTCTTCCAATTGAAAATGACAAACAGGTCGGGCTCCGATTGTCTCAAGGAGGAATACAAAAGCCAGATGTGATCCAGTGTGACTGATCAAACTGAAGGTTTGGATTTAATGCAGTGAGGAGAGTTCATGGGGAAAATCGAAGATGACGGAATCAGAGTGAAGAATTCACTGTGTAGAAAACTACCTGGAAGTTAGAGAGACTAGTCAGGGCACTAGGACGAGGGCTGGTCATGCATTTTGTGTGAGGTGAGGGACAGGCAGGGCTAGTGAGGCAAGTGGAAAAATGCTAGTTCTACCTCTAAGGATAAGAAAATCTGAATAATGTCATTAAAACAAATCTTTCAAATTCCTTGTCCCCTACCACGCTTGCTATTTATTTGAAATGAGTATGAAATATATATACCAGCACATACTGTGGGTCAGTCTTTATGCTTTCTTCTATTATTGTTCATAAGCTTGTACATTATAGTGATTTGCTGTTGCATTAATAGGGAACAAAAAACCCTATGAACTTTATTCCTTTGGGGAAGGGATCCAAGCATTTGGCAGTTGTGTACTGAGTGCTTCCGATGTGCCCTGCTGTTAAGAGTTGGTGAATTGGGCAGTGAGCAAAATAAAATAATCTTTGCTCTTATAGGACTAAGGCAGAGCATTGAGATTATTTACTATTTCAACTCTTGAAGGGCAAGATTAGGCGGGCAGTATGAAAACAGAATCATAACTTTAAATCAATAATTTTATTAATCTAATAAAATATGAATAAAACTACTGTCATTCATCCTGGTAAAATGGTCTATAAACTTGCTGGTTGTATTGATTATTAATCTCTAAAGATTCAAGTGTAATTCTCCTTCTGCATAATTTTGCATATAATAAAATGTAGAGTCTGATATTTCTTTTATTTCTACTTTCCTAAGAATACTCAACAAATTCTACTTTCTGTGCTTGGAGTAGTTGTGTGTCACTCACTTTTATAACCCCTTTGTTTTAGTAAAATTGAGCTTTAATTCAAGTATTGGGAAAAATTTTTAAAGCAAATAGTGAAAGTTAAGCTGGGTGTTTGATATGGAATTTAATTGGCACAGCAGCAGTTCCATTTGATAAAAGTGCTGCATATTTGAGCAGGAAGTAGCGGAAATTACCACATATACTCTAGACTCACGCACACAGTCCATTTTGTTCAAAAGCTTATTTGTGCTGTTGGCATTTTCAAAAGACATGGATTATTCTGTATTTTACTATCTGGATCAACAGGGACAGTTTTACTAGAGAAAAGAATGAGAGGAAGGAGGTATGTACACACTTGGTTGTTATGATCTAAATGATAGAGTGTCACGAGCAGTGGCTAATTACATTCTTTCCTAGAACTGATATTTATTACAATGACACAAAATTTAAAAATGTAGACAAGAAAGTGTATGTTATTAAACTTACCATGTCAAGTGTAGTTAAATGAAGAAAATTTCTTAATATTTTTCTTAAATGTAATAGCTGACTTTCAAAAATTGCCTTTTGGCTAAAGTGAAAATATCTGTTTTGTTGACAAAATGCGGTGGACTGAATTGTTTCTCTTCTTAATAGATTGTTTTTCCAGGTTATATATGCTATTAACATGAAGTTCTACAGCACAGCTTTATAAAATCCATTTGTAGAGAGGCAATATAATCTACTAACATCTTTCTTGAAATATTCAAATATTTCCTCATTTAATGATTCATTTTATATATTTAATTTCTGGATTTGAAAGTCGAGGATTAAACAATAGCGCTGTTATAAAGCAACAGAGTCTTTTGCTGCTTCTCTGGAGGACAGTAAGAAAGAGCCAGAGAGCAGCGAAGAATGGATTTTGTTCTGTCAACACAAATGCAGCTTTCACTTTATCTTATTACTCTTAATAAACAGGTATTAATTTTGTTAATTTTATTGTGTATACATTTCTTCTGTATCCAAAACAATAGAAAATGCTTAGGTAAACATTCAGAATTTAATAAAAATGTGTCTGAAATTTATATCATTGTGTTGCATTAATATTTATGCCATAGCAACTAAGAAGGGAGATCTTTTAAAATGAAAACTTTTTTAGAAAATAAAAATGTCTTTGCTGTTCCTTCAAGAGGATGGATTTCTGCATATGAAAGCCATAGATATGAAAGCCACAGTGGTTTAGAAAAAAGAGCCTGTGTCTTCAGGATTATGGCTTGCCAAGACACTTGCCATTTTATCAAATAAATGGATATTAAGGATGTCATAATGCGGATTCAATGTAAACTTGAAGGTTACACATGAATAAGTAGAATTTTGGAAACCAGATTAAAACTAAGACATGAATGAAATTACTACTAATAATTTTTTTTCTCTGTACAAAGACAAAAGTCTCTTGCATCAATTTCCATCACATTTTTTCACTTTTTCATAGGTCTTTTAATTGAAAAACAAATGAAAAATGATAAGTCCAAGTGGCTTCTTATTCTCTTAAGTGCATATTTTTGTGGTTGTAACAAAAAATGCAATTTGATTTTAAGTGCTTGTCACATTTATAACTTCAATTGAGTTTAAAAGCAATCTTTGAGATAGGGTAGAATGATTATTTTCTCATTTTAATGGATAAAAAGAACAAAAAAAAGACTTGGTTCTTCATTCTTTTGGAGCTTGTCTCTATTTTGTGACACGTTTGTGTATTTTTTATTCATACAAAACTCTTTTGCAAGTTTCCACTGTCCGTACTTATTTCTTTGTGGTCCTGGTGACTAAACCCAAAGCCTTAAACACACAAGACAGGTGTCCACTGAGCTGTACTTCCAGTACTCCCATTACTAGAAATCCCATGTTGCTAGCTTGCCTCTCCCTTAAATTTATACATTTGTCTTTTTCACATGTTTTCCACATTCAGCTAATACCTCTTTTCCCTTTAATCTCTTAAATTTCTCTTTCCCACAGAAGCTATATAGGGGCTGGCGATTTAGCTAAGTGGTTCCAGCGCCTGCTTCCCCAGTAGCCACATACAATGCCAAGTGTAGTGACTCACGCCCACCAGCAATCAGTACCACATACCACAGAGCTGGGCGTGGTGGCTCCAGCCTGAACTACAAAGTGAGACCCTGTCTCAAATAAATAAATAAATAAATAAAAAGAAGAAGCATGTGAAAGTCTTTAAAGGAGCATGGCGGTTGGAATATTTACAAAGGGGAAATAATACTCATTGTCATGGCTTTGTCCTTTTTAACAGCGTCCTTTTTAACCTGACCCTCCTCTTTCTTTCTGAAAAATCTTGTCCTATTTTGGATTTCCCCATAGTGATAATGAAAAGACTTCAACCTCTAATTTGAATACAGACTTTCAAACCCAAAAAAGACCTTAAGACAGAAAGATATGAATCAATAGGGAATACAAGCCCCGCTATAGCATTCTGATTAGAGGAGAAGCACTTTATTTGTTATCACACTCTGATGGCCTACTCGAGGCCACCTTTTCACCACTGTCTCCATCACAGAAGTCAGAAGTGTTCCTTCCTACCTGGCATCTTGATCACTTTTTCTTTTCAAGTTTGTGGTGACTTTTAGGATGACAGAGCTCAGACTTTAACTGTCTCTTTTAGTGCAGCCTCCCTCTGAGCATCTGCTAGTTCAGCTGGAGAAAGTTCTCCATCTGCCTGCAACTCCTGTCTCACCTTTCCAGAACATCCTCTCACCTGGATCCTACTCATCTTGCCATTTTCAACATGCTATTTCCTCCCAGAAGCTGAGATGGTGTTTTTGCTACAGGCTTATCAGGACAACTAAAGAGCTGGTAATGGGGAAATGTATTGATTGACACTTTCTTTCTTCAGACTGTCAGTGTCAAAGGGCAAGGAGCACCTATTTTTTCTTTTTACCATTTATTTTCCTAAGCCTACTACACTACCTAAACAAATATTAGAGGAATTCAACAAATACTAATGATTTGAATGCTGTTGTTCCTACCTTTAAAAAATAACTTCATATCATATTGGTGACTGATTACATTAAGAGTTTTCTAAGTCTTTACCAAATGTATTAGAGAAACACATGTTAGCCTCTGGGAATGGTTCAAAAAAAGTATGGCAATTGGCAATCTCCATCCCATGTTGGAATGTTAAAGTCTATGAACTGTTTAGCTTTTTTTTTGAGACAGGGTCTCACTTTGTAGTTCAGGCTGGCCCTGAGCTCGCTATGTAGCTCAGGCAAGCCTTGAATTCACAGCAATCATCCTGCCTCTGTCTCCCAAGTGCTGGCATTACAGGCATGAGCCAGCATGCCTGGCATTGTGGTATGTGGTTATTGGAGACTGAACATGGGAACCGGTGTTTTTAAGGCAGATGCCGGAACCACTGAGCTAAATCCCCAGCCTGCTTAGCTTTTTCAAAGAGATGTTCTTAGAATCCAGTTACAGATAAATGAATCTTCACTGTATAATGTAGGAAGTCTAGAGATGGTGAGGCAACATCTAATACACTGAGGGATGCATTAGGTAAATGGCAAGTCCTGTGGCACGCTAAAATGCTCTTAATATGATTTGTTCACGATCTTTCTGTTTATTGCAGCCGGGGCACTGACAACAGACTAGCTCACCGGCGGCAGACAGTTCTTCGTGAGAAAGGGAGAAGGTTAGCTAATCGCGGACCAGCATACATGTTTAATGACCACTCAACCAGCCTGTCTATTGAGGAAGAACGCTTTTTGGATGCAGCTGAATATGGCAACATCCCAGTGGTGCGGAAAATGTTGGAAGAGTGCCTCTCCCTCAACGTGAACTGTGTGGATTACATGGGCCAGAACGCCCTGCAGTTGGCAGTGGCCAATGAGCACCTGGAAATTACAGAGCTTCTCCTTAAGAAAGAAAACCTCTCTCGGGTTGGAGATGCTTTGCTTCTAGCTATTAGTAAAGGGTATGTCCGGATTGTGGAAGCGATTCTTAGTCATCCAGCTTTTGCAGAAGGCAAAAGGTTAGCAACAAGCCCTAGTCAGTCTGAGCTGCAGCAAGATGATTTTTATGCGTACGATGAGGATGGGACCCGGTTCTCTCACGATGTGACTCCCATTATCCTGGCTGCCCACTGCCAAGAATATGAAATTGTCCACACTCTCCTGCGGAAGGGCGCACGGATTGAACGACCTCATGATTATTTCTGCAAGTGCAGTGAGTGTAACCAGAAACAAAAGCTTGACTCTTTTAGTCATTCCAGATCTAGGATTAATGCCTATAAGGGCCTAGCAAGTCCAGCATACCTGTCGTTGTCTAGCGAAGATCCAGTCATGACAGCTTTAGAACTTAGCAATGAGCTGGCAGTGCTGGCCAACATCGAGAAGGAGTTCAAGGTAAGTCACTAGCAGGAGGGACTTCACCCTCCACAAGCCAAAGTCCAGTTGTTTACAGTTCCCATAGTGTGCTGGTTGCTGTGGATGCTTGGTAATTTCATACTTTTATCCAATAAGCTTCTTACAATTATCATAGTTAAAGTTGTGATGATTGTCATTTAGTGATTATGTATCATACATTTTGCATTTATTATGACCAGTCCTTATTACAACCTTGAGGAAATATCAATTTTTGTTCAGATCAAGAAATAGAGGTATAAAAAAGTTAAATAAAGCTAAACAGTTCATAGATGATTCAGCTGGAATCAGAGTTCAAAGCATAGATCTTTGCAGTTAAACGGACTCTTGATGGAAGCAGCAGACGACGGGGGCTTGATCTCTTGAGCTCCTTCCTCTTTCTGCTTCCTGCTCACCATGGTGTGAGTAGCTTTCCTCTATCAGGTCTCTCCACTATGCCGTTTCTGCTTTGGTACCAGCTGACCACTGAGACAGGGAGCCAAAACTAACCTCTCCAACTTTAAACTGTAGAGTGTTGGGTGATGTGTCTCAGTGATGAGGAAAGTGACTCAGACAGGCTCAGAAGTAGGAAGGATCACTTTTAATCTAGGTGTGAATTAGTCACTGTCCCTAGTTTTACCAACCTTAGCAGTTGCTAAGGTAATCCAGGTGTGAAGTCTCTATGACACTGTAAGGGTGAAACATCTCTTGAAAACATAAATCTCTTTATTGGTACATTTTATATACACATTATGATCACATTCAGCATTGAAAGTTTATACCAGTACATGACACATCTTGATTCTCCCTTTTCTCCAATTCTCAGCCCTCCCTACAACTCCCTGCCCCCTATGTACATAAGCTTTATTTCCCTTTTTTTAACCATAAATTTTTTTCTTTCCTTTCTTTACTCTCCCCTACCCCCTTTCCCTTTGAACATTTTCACAATATCTATCATACATTTTAGAACTCATTTATACCTTTAGTTTCTTATACCAGAGAAATTATATGGTATTTACACATCTGTGTTCTATTTATTTTACTTATGAGTATGTCTTCAAGGTACATCCATTTGAATATAAATTACTCAAATTTTATCATTCTTTATGGCTTAGTTATACTTCACTTTATAAAAACAAAACACATTTCCTTTATCCAATCAGGAGTTAGCTTTAATGTTTTAAAGTCTCTAACAAATACAAAACAACAGAACACAGTATCAATTTTTTTCTTTTTTCTTTTTTCTTTTTTCTTTTTTCTTTTTTCTTTTTTTTTTTTTTTTTTTTTTACCAGCTATCAATAAGCTTTAAAATAAATCTTAACATTCCCCAGAACCAGTTTGGGCAGCAGAGGTGGGAATGTCCTCAGTTGAAAATGAGCTGCGGTGGGCTGTATTTCAGCTCTTCGGGAGGCCTCATTCTCCCACTCTCCTTGCTGCTGTGACAATGAGTGTCCACAGCGTCCCAGCCTCAGTTTGCAAAAGGAGATAGCCTGACAAGGAGAGAGAAGCTAATGTTATGGAGATGAGCTCTCCCGCTAGAATGCAGCTTCTAAACTTCAAAAGTAACTTCTTTTTTTCTTATTTTGAAACAATATAGAACTGTGTTAGAAGCTAATGAAACGATATAGAGCTGTGTTAGAAGCTAATGATACAAAAATGAATAAAAATTTTAAAAGTTATTCTGAATTCTGCTGTGGGGAATAAATACTGTTGCACTATAAACATGGTGCTGAATTTTTTTCTTCTTAAGTAGTCAAGCTAACAGGAATCTCAGGAGACAACATTCTTAGAGAGTCAGACAGCTCAGGGCTGGTGGCCTCATGGGGACCTGGGGTTGTGGATGCAATAGGGTATCTTTCTGCTTTTGTTCCTCAAATCCTTTTGCTTCCTTTCCACTTCAAAGACATTTGGAAAATTTGTGCTTATGTAAAAATTGATCCCATGTTTTATAAGTTTACAGCAAGATTTCTGCATGGTGTGCTCATTGCCATTTAGACACAGAACTCTTAAATTGCCTCTTCACATGTGTGCAGAGGTTTCACAATGCTGTAATGATTTGATAACTACTACAAAGTGTCTTAAAAATAGCTGAATAAGCTTCTTTAGTGTTCAAAGTGGCCACATCTACCTTTTACTCCTTGAACTTTTACAGGCGTGAGCCACCATGCCTGGCACTGTGGTGTGGTACTGGTTGCTGCTGGGCGTGAGTCTCCACGCCCAGTATTGTATGTGGTTACCGAGGATCGAACCCGGATCCTTGCGCTTGCAAGACAGGCACCGGAACCACTGAACTAAATCCCCAGCCCACCTTGAACTTGTTTTTGCCCTTTAGTTTCCTCCACAGGTATGATTACTAAGTTAATAGTTTCTTATTGTAAAATCTTTTACAATCATCTATATAATTTAAATTGCATCTTTGTGTGAATTAAAGCACACATATAGAATATATAGGTCCATATGAAATTTTAGAATTTATTTTCTGTGGTTATGAGGTTGTAGGCATTAAAAATATTCTGAAAAGTGTTACAGTTATACCTATTATTAGCATATTTGATCAAAACTACATAAATTACATCCAACTGCTCACAATAACAAATGTATGTAAATTTTGAAAAATAAGTTTTAATGATATAAAATAAAATTCTTATTGGAAATGCATTTTTAGTGTTATTAACCATGTTGATGCTTTGTGTTTGATGGGAAAAAATATGTAAAGGTACAACAGAACTACTCGTTATGGCAGCCAACATATTAGTCTTTATTAGTAAGATATGGACATTTTATTTTATTGACAATTTTATGATATAGAAGTAGATTGATTGAGGCTGGGAAAAACATTTCTTGACATGCTTTGGTAACTATAATAATGAATTACATGCACTGAATCTGAAAGAAATTTTATGAGTGTTATTCATGGTTTTTAACAAGTATTTTGTGAAAATGTTGTGTCCTGGAAGGTCTTTCCAGTTGAGTCAGGAAGAGTGACCCTCACTGGTCATTCTGCCTTGCTCATTTGGGTTGTTTTTCCTTTATAGCTAATGCTTTGTCCAAAAGATGAGTATCAAGAATAGTTTATAAGAATCACAATCATTTACATATATGAAAAGCAATTTTTGTATAGATTAGTGCCCTGCTACCTGCAGGAGATGAGGCCTGAACTCATGAATAACACTTTATGTTTCCCATCTTCACTAATCACTTGTAAATCTGAAGTATAACAATAACACTGGCACCACTGGTCTTTTTTCTTCTTCACAATTTGATGTGTACCAAGCACTAGAAAATCACCCTCTAATGATCAGTATAGTACCAAACACTTTGATAGGCTTTCTGCCCTTTCCTTCAGTGATGCATGTTTTTGTTGAAGCTCAGTGATAGAAAATGCCACCTGTTAACTCACATTAGAATGTTATAAATTCAGATGTATAATGAAGTGTGGGGATGAAGTAAGGATCATATTTCCTATACACCACCTCCTTATTCTCCAAAAACTGTCAAAGTGTACACCCTCTTATTGTATAAAAGAGCAAAAGATCTGGGCCGGGGATTTATCTCAGTGGTTCCGGTGCCTGTCCTGCAAGCACAAGGACCCGTGTTTGATCCCTGGTTAACCACATACAATACTGGATGTGGAGACTCACGCCCAGCAGCAATCAGTGCGACATACCACAGTGCCAGGCGTGGTGGCTCATGCTTGTAATCCCAGCACTGGGGAGGCAGAGGCAGGAGGATTGCTGTGATGTGAGTTTGAGGCTGAGCTCAGGGCCAGCCTGAACCACAAAAGCGAGACCTTGTCTCAAAAAAAAAAAAAAAGAACAAAAGATCTGTTTGCAAGAAATCAGAATTGGGCAAGTTGAGGATCTGGAAACTGATTCCTTTAACATCATCAATGGTTTACAGGCCCCTCGAAAGTGTTTATATACCTCCACTTGGAGATGACCTACCTATGACCCCAGAGGCTTTCACAATGCTTTTGTAAGCTCCACGGTGTCACTGCTCAAAGTTCCTTCCACATTCTCCCTTTCCACAATAACCCAGAGTTCATTACCAAAGGAACCAAGAGAGCTGCTTTGGAGTTTCTCAGGCAACATCAGGTTTGTGCCTTGGATATATCTTCTAATTGCTTGTTACTCTTATTAGCAAAGCTATAGCTGATTCCAAACAGAGCTGACAGCAGAGAAAAATAACATTTAAATGGAGCCATAGGCCCCAGGAGAAAAACAATATACTTTGGAGAGTCAAAACTTTTATAGAAGGGCCGGGGAGTTAGCTCAGTGGTTCCGGCGCCTGTCTCGCAAGCACAAGGGCCCGGGTTTGATTCCCCGGTAACCACATAACAATACTGGGTGTGGAGACCCACACCCAGCAGCAACCAGTACCACATACCACAGTGCCGGGCGTGGTGGCTCATGCCTGTAATCCTAGCACTCGGGAGGCAGAGGCAGGAGGATTGTGATGTGAGTTTGAGGCTGAGCTCAGGGCCAGCCTGAACCACAAAGCGAGATCCTGTCTCAAAAAACCTTAAAAAAAAAAAAAAACTTTTATAGAAGATGAGTAAAAAAAATTGAAAAGATTTCTGCCTTTATGGGTATTTCAAATTAGGTAAAAAATAGAATTTTAAGTACTTTCCCAAAAAAGCAATAATAAATTTTTGATGTGATGGATCTGTGAATTACCCTGATTTGATCATTGTGCAATATATGAACATATTGAAACATCATGGTGACTCCATATGTATGCACAAAATTGTGTTAAGTAAAAATAAAGTGCAACTTTAAAAATTGACAAAATTTTTGTTCAAGTTGAATTTTTATATTGGATATTTATCATTGGTTTTAGGCTTTACTAGCATGAGACCATGGCCACTTTTAACTTCATATTGGGTGAGGCCTACCTTTAGCAACAAATACAAAATTAGTAAATAAAGCATAGAGGCCTAGAACTTTGCTAAGAAGTACATGGAGCAAAAACTTCTGGCTTCTGTTGACTCAAGTGGAAGCTCATATCACAAATTCAAATGTAAAAGGAAGAGATCAGTCCCTTTCAGCATCTCTATACATCCCTACAGCTTAGGACTCTGACCCTTCTTTTGAACTAAATTTACCTTTAGATTGTTTTAACATGCAGTTTCCTTTTATTCTTCCCTAAATCATTTCTTTTTTATGTTCCCTTTTTACTAGTCCATGTATGCAGTGGAAGATGTTTGCATTTATTTTAGGGAGCAGGTGCATGGATTTAACCCAACTTGTTCTTTTTGTCCTTCCCTCCCCACTTTTCCACTCCTTTCACCTGTAGGTTTCCTTTCTGTTTGGAAATGATCTAAATCCCTGTTTCCTGTTGTCTTTCATGTGGCTAAAATAATTTCTTTTGCAAAACAGTGATGGTTCTCAGCTCACATTCTGGGTAAATAGCTCTAAGTTGTTTTAAAATAGTCGGAGCATTTCTGGCTTCTCCACGTCTTTCTAGAGGTCTGTGTACTGATGTACACATGGCCCTCCAGATGCTTCTGCCCCGACTTAGAGAGAAAGAATAATGCAGAAAGACCTGCTGTATCTGTTTCAAAACTGTTGCTGTGTTCTGGTGTATAATGTTCCAACATATCTGGTACCATTTGCAGGATAAGTACTCTTGAAGAAACAGGTGGAGTGGAAGAATAGTGTTTGTTCACAGGAAGGCGGTGTGACTCTTACTTAGCTTTCAGGGTGACACAGGCTTCATCTCACACAGGAAGTAGTCTGTGAGGCAGAACCTCAGCATTGCAGCCTCAGGCCTCAGCTCCTGTCTATGAGGAAGAAATACTGTTGAAGCTTTATGAATTGTTCTAGGACTAAATGATGAACACTTTTCACTTTCCAATACATTAGTATGGAAGCTCCCCAGAACTAGGAGAAGGCCAGATAATTAGGCAAAAGGTTGCCAGTATCACATAGTTAGTAAGCAAAGCAAGAATTCAAATCCAGGTGTGTTTTCCTCCCAAGCATATTTCTTTCTTTATGTCAATCAAAAAAATTTGTTGATTGGCTGCTGTATACCTCACACCATGCTAGGCTGTGAGGACTCAAAGACAAATAAGACATAAAGCTTGTCTGCAAGGTTATCTGAGTCTCTTCGAGAGAGGAAGTGTATAAACAAGTTATTGCAGTGAAATAGTATGTGCCTGTGTGTTCTTACCTTTGAATTTTTTATCCCACTTGGAAATGGATGAGCAAAAAAATATCATCCTGGCAGAATTTTAGGTCTGTAAAAAGGCACAATCAGAGAGGGAAGTTGTTTTAAAATCATATTCCATTTTCTATCTTTTTTTTAAGAGTACTACCTGACCTATTGTTATATCCCTCCCAAGCCCACATAGGTACTCTGTAAATACTTGCTAATTATCACCACATCAGGTGTGACAAAGCTTGGTTTTCATTGTGCTTTTAGTGACAGCTATTCTGAAGATCATGAAAGTCCCAGTTCTGCCACTATAGCTGGCCATTCATCACCGTCTAGAGAATGACATTGTTACTGATCATGCTCTTATTGCTCAAAATCCCTTTTACACAAGTTTTATCTTAGCAAGACTGTGGTGTTTATCATTGCAGTAGGGTACTGAACATTTGGTGAAGGAATGCATTTTTTTTCCAGTATATTTTCAGATGAGACACAGGAATCCCAAGATGCCTTTCTACTAGCTAGCAAAGCCTTGTGAAGAGGGACTAGGTCAGATATTGTTTGTGAAATAATGAAAACAATAGTAATGGTCATTACTACTAATCAGCATCGCTCTTGTCTAGGGTCCAGACTTTTATACCTTGTATGATTTCCAACTCCAGGAAGTGGGAGGTAATTGTACCCATGAGGACTATGAGGCTTATGCCATCAGTCATTTGTGAAAAGTATAGATAGTACACAGTTTGAGTTACCTTCAAAACTAAGTCTGTCCTGTAAAACCCACACAGTTGATTTCTGAAAACTAAGCCATGTAATTTTTTTCTGACCCCATTAATGTCTATAAAGCAAGCTGCATTATTGATACAGAAAAAGACCCAGAGATTAAAATGAGGGACATATTTCTTCAGCTATGTAAAATTCAATGATTTTAAGATAACCCTTAGGAGAGGTCATAATTTTAACAGTTATACTTTTTGATTTTATAGTTTCTAAACAGTTTTACTAACTTCCTGTCATCTCTTTTCAACTGGGAGATTAGTAGACAAGTATCTATTTCTAATTTGTTAATACATAATAATAAATGTATGACTTAAATGCAAAACCCAAAATTAAGTCAGCTCTTCAGTTTCCTTTCCCTTTCAAGGAACCAAAACAAAGCATTGTATGCTAATGAAGTACCCAACATTTTGTTTTAAGTTAGTTGACCTATTGGTATGAAAATCTTAAAATGTGAGACTTAAAACTTTTGCAAATGGATTCCTATGTTGAAAGATGTTTGTACTTATGGAAGGAGGTTTTTACTCTTTCTTTGAAAAGGTGCTTTTACTTGAGAATATACTGAGAATTACCAATGAGTTGGAAAATTTAGGTTCAAATATTAAATACCACAGAGCATGACTTTTTTAGTCTATGTTTTTCTATTTAAAAATTCTATTCATGCTGGAAGGATCATGTTCTTTCAAAATATCTGATTTCACCTGAGCCTTCTTTAGAATTCTAGAAAGGATTGGCTTTGGCTGTTACTTTATTACCTTTAAAAGGACCAAGCATACTTCTAAGTTGAGTTTTGTAAACAAGAGAAGCCAGATGCATTAAATTTTGTTATTGCTCTGTGATATCTTATGAATACCTAGAGGTAGCCAGTTTTCAGAGTTTGCTGTCAATGACATGAAATAAAGTAACTGTAACACATTAAATTTCTTAATAAATGTTCAGTGCCGTGGTAAACACTTTGCATTCATAATCTCTTCAACTCTTCTTTAATCTTGCTAAGCCCCAGTTTTCTCACCTGTAAAATGTTAGTCAAAATAACACTTATGGAAAGATTTTAACTCATTTAAGGTCATGTGATTAATAAGTGGAAAAGTTAGGACTTGATTATTGGTATTTGTAGAAGCCCAGGCAGCTACCACTATGCTACAGTAGGGCTGGTCAACATGCACATCTAGATGTCCAGGTTAGTCAAGTCCCATAATCCTAACTAGCCATCTTGTGAAAGGGACAAAGCTGTTTCTCCATAATCTTATTTGCACTCTCCAGACAAACACCTGTTTAGAAATAGTCTGAGCCATTCTCAGATAAGATGTGCTTGGCTTTATTAGTTTGCCTTTATAGAAATGGTTTGAACCTATAGTTACTGAAGTATAACCTGTGTGGAAGTTATGAAACTTTGAAGCATATGTAGTGTACTTTACAAAGAGGAGCCTACACAAATCCTTTATACATACCCAGCAAGAAGCTATGCCCCAGATAGACCTCCCCAATACTGACTTACTGACAATGAGAATCACACCTCTTTCTCCATCATATTCCTCTCATGATAAACCTCATGGATCTTTTCAACCTATAATATATGACACTTTTAAGATAGAGAGAGGGCTATGGGAAAAAATGAGAATTAAGTTGTATCATATACTGGTACAAATTCTCATTGTTGAATGCAATCATGATGTGTATATGCAATGTACCAATAAAGATTTCAAAAAAAAAAAAAAAAAAAGATAGAAACCCAACTTTGAACCTGCAAAGCTGGCTGAAGATCAAACTTTGCCACTGAAACTGTGACTTCAGAGTCTATTTTTTTTTTCCCATGGGCAAGATGAGAATAACATTTTCTCTGCTCACCCACTCATTTATTTTAAAGATGTTAATGGGAAAGCACTCTACAAACAATAAGTGAGGTGGAGTTATTCTCAAAGGCAAAGAGTTTGAGGCAAGATTTAAGTTTAAAGTCAATTTTTTTTTTTTTTTTTTTTTAGGTTTTTTGAGACAGGGTCTCGCTTTGTGATTCAGGCTGGCCCTGAGCTCAGCCTCAAACTCACATCACAGCAATCCTCCTGCCTCTGCCTCCCGAGTGCTGGGATTACGGCGTGAGCCACCATGCCCGGCACTGTGGTATGTGGTACTGGTTGCTGCTGGGCGTGAGTCTCCACACCCAGTATTGTATGTGGTTACCGGGGATTCATCCCGGGTCCTTGTGCTTGCAAGACAGGCGCCGGAACCACTGAGCTAAATCCCCGGCCCTTAAAGTCAAATTTTAACACTTACTAACTGCATGATTTTGAATACATTATCTAAAGTAAGATTATTGTGAGAGTTAAGTGAGATAATATCACATGCACACACACATACATACCCGTAACACAACAAGCTACAATGAGAAAGTTTTCTTAATTAGAATTTAGATATATGTAAGTTTATTTCAATGTACATAACCAAAGAAGAAGAAACTTTTGGAAAGACTGAATGAAAACATAAATAGATACTATACAGAAGAATAACATAAGTTTAAGGCCATTTGAATATGACCTGTACTCACTAAATCTTTTAACAGAATATTAGGTCATTGACAACAAACTAGAAAATTCAAACAATAAAAACACTTTTAATTAGACTCATTTCTGTAAATGAAGAGTATAGAGCTCATCTTTCGACTTTATACTTGACATATGAACTTTTAAAATAGCAATTTTTAAAAATAAATACTTAATATGTATTTACTTTTCTTTGGAACCTTTCCAAATATTCTCCTTCTGAAGTGTCTCAACATTTACTAAAATCTTACAAAGATGTATCTGATGTATATTATGCATGATGGAATTAGACTGTAAATGATAAGATGTATGCAAAATGTGATTATCAGACTATGTAAAAAGTTGTTTATTTTTTCTTTCTTCTGAATCACCAGGTAAGTTTGATATAGTACATTTATTTTAAATTACTTTTTTATGGTTTGGAAAAATTTCATTATTTAAAGGCTATATGTGATACAGTGTTTTAGAGATCAGTCAACAGAACAGCAATTGAAATGTAAAAATAGTAAAACTAAAAGTAGATATTTTTTCTCAAAAAATCTTCAATCTTTCATGTTTGAAAAAGTATATGTAGCATAGTAAAATGTGATTTTTTTTTTTTTGCTTCATCTTTGCTTAGAATGACTACAAAAAGCTGTCGATGCAGTGTAAAGATTTTGTTGTCGGTCTCCTCGATCTCTGCAGAAATACAGAAGAAGTCGAGGCCATTCTGAATGGGGATGTCGGAACATGCCAGCCCAGTGATCAGGGCCGTCCCAACCTCAGCCGATTAAAACTTGCCATTAAATATGAAGTAAAAAAAGTAAGGTCAGGCATGAAGCCCATTTTCATTATTTCACTCTTAATGGTGCTAAGAAAGATAAATCTTGGCATTTGTAGATTGAGCTGAGTTCTTCTAATTAGCAGCTTCTCTATATGAATCATAAGCAGAGAAAATGAACCATAAGCATCTAGTGAGGCATTTAATGTACGCTACTCGGTCTTTAAAGCCATACTTATTAAAGATAAGATCACAGTGATTGCTATGGTTTTTGACTTAAGTTATGCTGTAACAGGACTTTGTGCATCTGCATTAGAAGGGATTTATTATATGATGAGACCATCATTATGGCCTTTCAGACTCAAAACTGTTTTCTCATTTTTTAATACTATCCAATCTCAGATCATGTGTATGTTAATCCATTGTAGCTGGATCTTACAGTCTTTAGCTTCAGTCTTCAGTAGCTCCTACTCATTTAAGTACTTTCTATGTGTATATTAAATCTTTATATTTGTTTCTTGAAGTAAGTTTTTTTATAGTAAGGGTAACCCCTGATTATATTAAAAATTCAAATGGTACAGACATGCTATGTCTCAGTCTGTTATGGTTTTAATGGAGAGTAATTAACACTGTTACTACTTCACTCCACAAATTTGCATCTTGAACACATTTAGTGTAGTAAGTATCCACTTCATCTTTTCAAGGGCTACGCTGTTGCATTATTATCTACTTAATCAGTTTACTGTTTAAGGATAATCAATACATCCTTTAGATTTTAGTGGTTGTGATTTTTGTCTTTTTTGTATAATAGACACACAACTTGCTTAGTTGTATGAACTTTATGCACTGACAGAATTCATAGATATGAACTTTATATGTCATTGTTAGTTCAAAATGTCAAAACTTTTGCTGTTTCTTTAAAAAGAAAATACACCAATTTATGTATACCACTGGGACCTGAGAAGACTTCATTTTCCTATAGTCGGTACTATCAAGCTTTACAATTTAGAGCAGACAAATATTAGATCTTGTTTTATTTACCACTGAAGTTAATCAGCCTTAAGGCTCCTTTATGTAACATGTGTTTTATATAACATTTTAATGTTGTTATATAAAATTTTTGGGTTATCGCTTTTTGGATATTCAGTAAGTTTATGTTCTGTTTTATATAAATAAATGAAATAGTTAATAAAATTTATTAAAAATGAGAATTTAAATAATTGGAAAAACCAAAAAGTGAAAGTTAATGGGTACAGAAATAAAAGGAGTTATGAATGCAATAGAATAAGCCATCCAGAAACAGACCCCCGTACAGTTGGAAACTTAACATCAAATAACTCTGGTATTTTAATCTATATACAAAGTGTATAGTCTTTTTATAAAAAATACTTATCCATCTGGGACAGTATAATCTTTCCATCACTCCTTCTGGGTAAAAGTATATATGGAAATGTGTTTTTGAAATTTAACATTGTAAAAAATTCACTAATATTTTACACACAGGCTGATATACACAAAGGTTAATATATACATATATATTAAAGATCTTTTTATAATGTTAAATTTCAAAAACATATTTCTTTTCTTTGAAAAAGTTTATTCTTTCATTATGGAAAGAATTCTTTATTTATGAAAAAGTTCCATAAATTAAAAACTTCAGATTTATGCAATAGTATTAGAACTTCCTGCCATCTTGCATGACGCCTTTTATGAGATATCTTATGTTTGTTTTTAAGTCCTCTATTGTCCCTGAGAAAACACAATACTAAATACTGTAAACATGAAAATTTATACTAAACCTTTCTTTAATCAAGCTACTAAATGTTCTTTCACTTCTGTAACTTCCTTGCTAGTTTGTAGCTCATCCAAACTGCCAGCAGCAGCTTCTGTCCATATGGTATGAGAATCTTTCTGGTTTACGGCAGCAGACAATGGCGGTCAAGTTTCTTGTTGTCCTTGGTGTAGCTGTTGGACTGCCCTTCCTGGCTCTGATTTACTGGTGTGCTCCATGCAGCAAGGTATGTCTGTGAAGCCTGCAAAGCTGTTATCTACTACAAGGTTGTCTAGTAGGGGAAAGTGCTATTTCCAAAGTGAAAATTCCAGCAAAATATACAAGTTTAAATAATCTCTGTTTTCAATCTTAGAAAATAAGACATAGTTGCTGTAGAGAGCACAAAAAATAATGAGTAGAAGAAAAAATTCACATGGAATATCACCGCTATTAATACATGAAAGCAAACCTAAACTACTGTCTTAGTATTTTTCTCTATGCACATCTATACATATATGTATAAAAATATATATATATATATATTTAATGAGGTCCTAGTATCATTGAATTGATATTGAAAATGACATTCTAGAGGATGATTCTCTTTGAGAAATATTTTAAATAAGAATTTTGTATTTTCTTCAGCTAATATGAGCAGATAATTAAGTAAAAGACCATGGCATAAATTTTAATATAATGCCTATTTTAGTAAAATATTTATATTTATATTAAAGACAAGGTACACTGGAACCCAACAGCAAAAGTGGTTAGTTTTCCTAACAATATCAGTTTATTCAGTTGAAAACATTTTCAAGAGGATTCTGTTTTGTGTTAGTGTGACAGAACAAGTTTGAGGAATGTTGACCTATCGTTCCGTTATCAGATCTAGATGTGTGCATCCTGCATTGTTGAGAATCCTCTTCCTCATAATTTCTTAATCACTTGTCTAGATCTAAGAGGCAAACTGAAATGATTCTAAAGCCAAATGCCTTTTGGATTGTCTATTTATGAGTTATACAGAAATAGGAGTTGATCACTTGCCATTGCTACACATTCAGACATTTATAATGCAAGGTGCAAACACACTGGCACCAATATACTGTTTTCTTGTTATTTAGTCCCTTAGTTGCTGTTTCAGTTTTAGGGATCTCTCTATGGCTCGTGCTAGAAAGGCTTTTCTTTCTTTTTTTCTTCTTTTTTTTCATTTTTTTTCCTTTATTGGTACATTACATATACACATCATGATTGCACTCCATAATGGGGATTTGTACCAGTATAAGACACAACTTAATTCTCATTTTTTCCCATAGCCCTACCCACCCTACCATGGGGCGTCTTCCTGATCACTTCCCGTGGCAATGACAGGAACTGCGGGGAACTGAGCTGTTCTCATGAAAGTGCAATTGATTGTTACAGATTTTTCTCCACCTTAAAATATGTAACATTAAAAGTTGATCTCATACAAATAAAGTATAAGTGAGGAACATAAATCTAAAACAGTGAGAGCTGTTTATAGCACAGAATTTCCTATAGAAAACTATATTTTTCCTTTTCATGGGAGTGACAAAATTTACTTTAAAAAAAACGATTTCTATATAGGCCTCATTTGAACTTATACTACATCTACCTGTATAATCTATTCTACTTCCACTTTTATTTCCTGAATCCTCAGAAATTAAAACTGAATTAAAAAAGGGAGAGGGTTTGTAAATTATCTGTTAACACTGTGCGGTCAGTTTAATTATAATGTCTTTTCTAAACTGAACAGTTTTCCTTTCACAGAGCCAGTGAATTCAGAAGCATGGTGCCTTCGACAGCATCTGGCACACTGACACAGGCTGTTCACAGCAGTCCTTAGAATTACTCATTTCATAAGTTTTGATTGCGTCCTGATTTGCTTGATGTCCTTGGTATTCCTTTTTCTCTGGTCTTGTTTCTCTCTGGCATCTGTTTTCCATCCTCATTTATGCTCGTGAAGGCAAATAATCAAATTAAATGGACACTGTCAAAATGTTTTCTCATATAGAGAATCTGTTTTACTGACCATTATTTATCCTCTGAAGCACACTGATAAAATTCACTTTATAGTTTTCCCCATTAGCGCTGGATGTAAACATTATTTGTAAGTCAGGCAGTTTTTTTATAGGGGGACATAGCTCTACTTACATTGAAGCTTTTACGGAAATGTATTTAAAATATCTTAGAATTTCCACTATATCCATGAAAATTAATCCAGATCCAATTGAAGGCTTAGAAATCTTCACCAAGTGTCTCTTTTGCTTAAAGTTATTTTTTTTAATCTTCAAGCTTTTTCTCTTTCCCTTCCTGAAAAATTTTTTTGTTGTTACTTATTCTTCTACTATTATCACCCAAATATCATTTGATGCATGCTTACTGCAACGAAAATAAATAACACTGGACCTTCACATCATTTTAGTGTAGGGAAAGATGAACAGCTTTCATTTCAGTTTGTTGGATAGGTAAGTACTATGTTATAGATAAATACCTAAAAGGAGTATGATATATAATATTTAAAAGCAAATATTCTTCATGCATGCTCTTAATAGCTTTCAAGTCAGCCAGCATGGTGGGGCCCACTGGGTAAACCTGCAACCCTGACAGGCTGAGGCAGGAGGATTGAAAATTTGAGCTCAGCCTGTCTCAAAATAAAACTATTTTTAAAAAAGCTCAGGATGTGCGTTATCAATGTGAAGGTCCTGTAATCTTCAGTCTTACAAAACAACAGCTATTATTATTATTATTATTATTATTATTATTATTAATTTTTCAGGTCACTAATTAGTAAAGTTCTTCAACAGTCTTCCTGTTTATAGTTACTTTTTCATAAATTTGTGTATCCCAACATCCAAGAGTTTAATAATTTAGTTGTAGCTACATCAATACTTTAGGCTCACTACATTAGTTTGCCTTGGATCAAGAATTCTGATATTATTCTCTGTATTTTCAGCAACATAATGTTTTAAGAATTGAATTATTCTTGACAGGAAAGTTAATGTATTCAATTATTAATTAAAAGCTATCATATGTAGGTGAAGAATGTGACTGACTTAAAAATTATTCTATTTCTAATAAGTTCACACAGTTATCTTGAAACATTGAAATATGCAGATGTTTATATTTATATGCATGTGCATGTTTATTTTTGCAAAGCATACAAACAAAGTTAAAGGTTTTATTTGCTGTGCCCTGTGGCAGATGGGGAAGATAATGCGCGGACCGTTTATGAAGTTTGTAGCACACGCAGCCTCCTTCACCATTTTTCTGGGACTTCTAGTCATGAATGCAGCTGACAGATTCGAAGGCACCAAACTCCTTCCTAATGAAACCAGCACAGATAATGCAAAACAGCTGTTCAGGATGAAAACATCCTGCTTCTCATGGATGGAGCTGCTCATTATATCCTGGGTAATAGGTAAAGACTGATTTTCTGTCATCATTCTTTTTGCAGGCGTAGCAATTGGGCTGAATGACGCTGATTCTCTTACACAGCAGTTATACAAATTCAGGCCACAGGATACAATGGAACTGCATGCCATGGTTTACTCTGTGTTCTGAAAGCCACCGAGACAGTTGCCCTGAAATATGACAGGATGGTATTAATCAAACCCCAGTAGTGATGAAAAACTGCCGTTCATATTTTGGGAGAGCTATGATCTCAAGCTTGAAAACAACCACATGATTTTATGTTGAGATTTAATAGAACCTGAAGCTATGTTCACATTATTGAACATTGTGGCAGGAATTGTTTATAGCTCTCTCTCTCCTCTCTCTCTCTCTCTGCTTTCTGGTCTGTACCATATGACACCTATTTTATAGAATTTATGAGAGGATTAGTTAGCTTGATTTGATCTTTACAGTGGCAGGTGATAGGAAGGAATTCAGTCTAACTGCCTGTACATCATTATTTTTTAAAGAATATATTAGTGTATGGGCCGGGGATTTAGCTCAGTGGATCAAGCACCTACGTTGGAAGCGCAAAGGCCCAGGTTCATCCCAGGTAACCACATACAACAATGCTGGGTGTGGTGACTCATGCCCACCAGAAATTAGAACCACATACCATAATCCTGGGCATGGTGGCTCACTTCTCTAACCCTAGCACTCAGGAGACAGAGGCAGGAGGATTGCTGTGAGTTCAAGGGTGAGCTCAGGACCAGCCTGAGCTCACTTTGAAGCCCAGGCAAACCTTGAACTCACAGCAATCTTCCTACTTCTGCCTCCTGAGTGCTGGAATCACAGCACGCTTGGCACTGTGGCATGTGATTACTGGGGTTGAACTCGGGACTTTGTGCTTGCAAGGCAGGTACAGGAACCACTGAGCTGAATCTCTGGCCCCATTAACCTTAACTTTTGTGGATAAAAATTATTTTTCTTGGAATTATTATGCTTCTGCTATTTGTACTTTTCTTCAGTGATACCTCACAGCATTTATTTAAACAATGAATAACTCAAAACAGACAACTATGCCATTATGGCGTATGTTAGACTCCCGGCTTACTTTCTGATGCTAGTATTTTTCTTTTTACTTTGGCTTTTTTTAATTTTTAAAGAAAAGCGTAAAATCTCCTAGAAATATTAATAAGAAGTAACCCATTTAGGTCAGAGGCTGGATGTGCATTATGTTGGCTTCAGGGAAAAGACACATTGTTGGTCAGAGAAAAGAAATTCACCTAATTCTCAATGAACAAACTAATGAAAAGCTGAAGGACAGAAGTTCAGTTTCAGGGAATCTTGACACAGGAGAACGGTGAGCTCAGATCAGTGAGGCCAGATACAGCAGGAGCGCAGGGCACAGGAATGGGCCGTGAGTCGCAGTCTGTCCACCGGGAGCACATGAAGGGCTGGAGAAGCTCACGCCGGAGCGCAAGGAATAGAGTGGGGTTCCGGTATTGTGAATCCTGACGCTGATTTAGTTGGAGCCCCGCTTACGGCCGCCATCACTTAGAAAAGAGAACAAACCTAGGAATGTGGGCAAGTAAGGCGTCTTACAGCACCAGCTTCATTAGCTCCACAGTCTACCTGCCTCTGCTGGAGAGGAGCAGACTTAACGAGAAAACGAGTGGGTTGTTTTTGAAGAAATTTAAAGACAGAGAGAGCTGACTCCTTAACTGCTCTGGAGGGCAGAACCAGAGGGTTACTTTGAAGAGATATTCCCAACTCGGAGCTGAAAGGTCAGCCTTCAGAAGCCATAGGTCCCACGTCTCCGGATGTATTTAGGTAGGGATTTGGTCCCGTGGAGAAGTTCCCTGCCTTGCAGCGGAGCTTGACTAGCTGAGAGATTTTAAATTGTGTTTAGCAGCGCACCAGGGTGCTCAGGGACAATAACATACACCCTCTTCCTTTAGGAAGAATGGTTTGGGAATTTGCTCTGATTTGTAAGCTGCAGTGAGTCCTCATTTGTACCAAGAACTCTACTTCTAAAAGAGAGAGGGAAAAACAAGATTGAAAAGAGGAAAAAGAGAAACTTTGAAAATGACTGAAACACGTGTCTTCGGGTGCCCCGTGAGTCCCAGGGCTTGTTACTCAGAACTACTCTGTCTCCTGTTGAGCTTGGCGGGAGCCCGGGGACCACAAACAGAAAGCTTCCTCGGGTTTTTCCATTCCTCCTCACAGCTTCAGTGTGAAACTAAGTGTGTGGGTGTGTGCACGCAGGCAGCATTTCCTGTTGCAAACTGCCCTATTAGAATACACATGAATTCAATGCTAGCCCCCTTTCGACTTGAAATAATTCAAAACAAGCTCTGAAATGGTCTTTTCTTAAGACCGCAATCCCTGTGCTGCACTACGGAGGTGGTTTTGAGAAAAGCACTTGGAGAGCAGAGACGATGACATTTTCTTAATCCCTCTAGGGCTCCTTAGCCATTTAATTGTCAGGTTCTGTGAGAGGCCTGAAGCACAAATGTGAGATTTGGGGCCAGCGGGTTGCTGAGGGTAAGGAGAGAAGACTAATTTTACCCTAGGTTGATGACAGCCTTCTTGATGGAAGCAGGTTTTGGAAGAGTTGTTGGAGTTTGAATTGTATTTCTTCTGACAACTGTAGGAAGAGACAGGATATCAGAGCAGGGTATGGTAAATCATTTCATATTCATCAAATAATACTTCAATTAATAAAGAAAATAGATGCCAGTCATGGCAAAAGAAAATAGATATCAATCATGGCAAATGTGAAATAAGTACACCATAAATATTTGTTATAGGGGCCGGGGATTTAGCTCAGTGGTTCCGGCGCCTGTCTTGCAAGCGCAAGGACCTGGGTTCGATCCCCGGTAACCACATACCTATACTGGGTGTGGAGACTCACGCCCAGCAGCAACCAGTACCACATACCACAGTGCTGGGCGTGGTGGCTCATGCCTATAATCCCAGCACTCGGGAGGCAGAGGCAGGAGGATTGCTGTGATGAGTTTGAGGCTGAGCTCAGGGCCAGCCTGAACTACAAAGTGAGACCCTGTCTCAAAAAACCTAAATATGTATATATATATATATATATATATATATATATTTGTTATACTTTTTAAAAAATTCCGGTCACTATGCTGGGCATTGTACATGTATTGTGTTATTTAAATTCTGTGAAAATTCTGAGAAGTAGAAACAAACAAATATATACCTTGTGTTGAAAATTGAATTTTAAACAATTTAAACAACTCCTCCAAAACTTCATAGCGATTAAGTAGAAGGACAAATTATCAAATATCTGGTGGTCTGACCTAAAAGTCAATGTTCATAAATACAACACTAAATTTTTCTAAGAATATACAGTAATATTATGAATAGCTATACCAGAAGTTATTATTAGCACTCTCACATTAATCAACTATCATAATTTCACCTAATCTTTAACTATGTTAGTTTTACATGTGAATTTATAAAATGCATAACATTTTAAAAATTTCTTAAACTGAAGTTCATTCCATATAGATTTTTCCAGTGTGTGTTCAAGCTGTCCAAGAAACAGATACAATAACTGAATGTACAACAGTTGTGCCAGGGGAAACAAAGTTTGCTAAGGAAAATTTCTTGGGAGAGAAAACAGGGAGAATGTTCAGGAGGTTACAAGAGTGGTGACAGGGAGGTGCGAGTCAAACCCCGAGGTTTGGAGAGAGCGGCGGAAGGCATCCAAGGTCTGAGGCAGCCTGGCTGCCCAGACAGACCAATGGAAGTTTGACACGGACATCAAAAACTCCTTCAGCTAAAGGCAGCTGTCAGAGAAGTCTGTTTGCCAAGAAAGAGCACTTCAGCCACTGGCCTTGAGCAAAAGTACCAGCGGGTTTTGAAAGTTCAGTTGCTGAGCCCGTAGTGCAGTTGGAGGTCAGAAAGATACCTTCTTGTGGCCACCATCTCATGATAATTAGTAAAATATCATACCAAATGTCTGCAGAGTACTCCATTTGGGGAAGCCCCATGGGTACTTCTATTTTGACTATGTGGGTGTTTTTATGTTTTAGTTGTTGTAATGGACATTTATAATTTTTATCTCATTATTGTTTCTAGTACATGGTGTTGACATATGTTAAAGGGAGTAAGTACATGTACTTCACTTACCTTGATTCTTTTTATCCTCCTTCCTCTCCTCACCTCCTTCTACCTCCAGATTCCCTTTCTCCATTTTGATTATTTGTGATTTTTTTTTTTAGTTTATGTTCATGACATGTAATGGTTGTGCTCATGCTGCACAGTTTGTACATGTACCTGACACAGATATAGATCCATGAACATTTTTTGCTTTAAAGATCCTGATGGACTTTGTCAGACTGCATTCAGGTAATACAATGAATGATATTGATTGATTGTGGGATTTGGAGAAGGTGGAAATTATGGCTGGACAAGAAGGTTGGGGTCAAATTATGAATGTAAGGGTGAGATGTTTCTTTTCTTTTCTTTTCTTTTTTTTGGCATGGAAGATTTAAGGCTAAAGTGAAATTAAATTGATATTTTACCTCCTTTCTGATGCAGGCATGATATGGGCTGAATGTAAAGAAATTTGGACTGAAGGCCCTAAAGAATACCTATTTGAGCTGTGGAATATGCTTGATTTTGGCATGTTAGCAATCTTCGCAGCATCATTCATTGCAAGATTCATGGCATTTTGGCATGCATCCAAAGCTCAGAGCATTATCGATGCAAATGATACTCTGAAAGACTTGACAAAAGTTACACTGGGAGACAATGTGAAATACTACAATTTGGGTGAGTGTACATTACAGTCTAAATAAATTAATAAAAATGTAAAATTTTCTTGTAAAAGAATTGTTAGCAATAGTTTAGCTACTTCCTGATCTCATAAAACTTAAATTTCCAACATCTTTATTTGAAAGATGAGCATCTATCTCTGAAGAATCGTACTTTTTCTTCTTTTGATTTATCTACCAACCAGAAACTTCTCTTAATCATGAGAATCATCCTTATTTTGAATCAGTTGTCTGACCATGAAGCTCCATTGAGAATTCAAATCAGATATTTCAGATTTATTTATTTTCTCTTGCTTATTAAAACAGGCAATTGACATTTCTGTCATTTATACACAAGTAAAATACTATTCAGCTTTTTTTTAAAAAAGGAAAATGTGTAATTGTGACAACATGGATGAATCTGAAGGACATTTTGCTGAGTGTAACAAGACAGGCACGGAAAGACGGAATAATCCTACTTACATGTAGAGTCTAAAAGCCAACTCATGAAAGTGGAGAGTGATAAAAGTTGCCAGGAGGTGGGCAGGGAAAGGGAGAAGCAGGTCAAAGACATAAGTTTCAGTTAGACAAAAGGTATAAGCTCTACTGTTCCACTGGACAACATTATGACCATAGTCAATCAAATGTACCATGTACTTGAAAAAATGCCAAGAAGGTTGAGGGATTTAGCTCAGTGGTTTCAGCGCCTTCCTTTCGAGCACAAGGGCCCAGGTTTGATCCCCAGGAACCACATACAATAAAGCAGGTGTGGTGACTCATGCCCACCAGCAATCAGTACCACATTCTACAGTGCCAGACATTGTGGCTTATGCCTGTAATCCCAGCACTCAGGAGGCAGAAGCAGGAGGATTGCTGAGTTCGAGGCTGAGTTCAAGACCAGCCTGAACTACAAAATGAGACCCTATCTCAAAAATAAAAACAAAAAAAAAAACAAACAAAAATTTGCCAAGAAATTAGATTCTGAATATTCTCACTGAACCCAAATATGTGTTTGATGTCATGGCTATGGTAGCTAACCTGTCTCAATTGTTGTGAAATACCCATAAATACATACAATTTTTAGAAGTTCACATTAGGACACTACTTCAATATAAGACATTAGAAAACAGAAGGAAGTTTTGAGGTTTCTGAAAAACAACACTGTTTGCAAACTAGACTTTGACACAGCCTACATGGAAGCAAGGCCATCTCCTCCAGTATTGATGAAATTCATGGTGAGCAACATAGGTCTGGATCCGTTAGCCCAGGAGATCAGTAATATTGAAGCCAAGAGTGAGGAAGCCCTATTCTGCAGTGTCCTAAGAACAGTGAGCAATCGCAGTCCTCCACATGAGAAAGGTGTGACAGCAATTAATCATACAAGGCCATGTGGAGGCCCAAATTCTGACCCAAGTCTACCCAGTCAGTCACCTCAACTTTGTAATCAGAAAAGTGTTTTAACGCTGTCTTCTCTGATGTGACTGTGGAATACAAACAGCTTCAGCCATTTGCTTGTAGACAATAAAATCCCTATGAATATCTATCTGAAATTTTCTGATGAGAAATCAGCTTGCTTTCAGTTGGCACATGTGTGATTTAATGATTATATATCATGTAAGGGGTACTTTTTCGCTATTAATTGTTAATATATGTCTGCTGTACATGAAGTTTACATTGCACTCGGCAAGTAGGTACATGTACATAATGTAGCTTATTTCTTTTTTTAGTCCCTTTCTCATTCTTTTTCTGTCTTAACGTCCCTTTTCCCATTTTCTTTTTTGTCACTGTTATTATTTATTTGTGCTTATGACATATAATACTAACATTCATTGTGGATATTGGTATCTACACATGGTACATTTTCATCCTCCTTATTCCCCTCCCCTTTCCTCATCTTTGGTCTCCTGGACCCTTCCCATTTGCAAGAGATCTATACCTTTGTTTCTATTCATTCATTATTTTGCACTTTGCTTATACTTTGCCTTACTCAAATGAAGGATACATCGCTATTAATTTTTAGGACTTATTTAAATATTTTATTTAAAGATTTTTAAATATAGAGATTTTTTTAAAGTCAAGGACATTTATTTATAGATAATACTAGTATTCAGAGTACTACAAAAAAGAATGTGCATTTGTTACCATTTCATTTTTTGATGATAGCCATTCTTTCTGGAGAAAAATGAATATAAACATGCATTTATTAGTCTCTTGTCTTCCTTGCCTAATTTACTGAGCAAATAAACAAATACAAATTTATAATCATACTTTTCTTCTCTCTTACATGCTGTTTTGCATTTTCCTCAAAATGGTTTCTTAATTGAGTTTTTGATGAGATGATAAAATAATGCCAGGAAAATTCACAAATGAAGTATTACAACATTTTGTGTTTGAGTAAATAATAAAAAAATACTATAATAAGTTTAACTGCAAGTATTCTATGAGCCTCATCTTATATTATAGTAAAATTATAGTTTAAGTTTAAATAAAAAATGCTATAATTTATGAAGTCCAAGACACTTTCTGTACATTGAAAATATACTAAATTATTTAATTCCCACAAATGAGCAGATAGGAGCTGTATTACCTCGTATTTTAAAGACAAGCAAATAAAAACTAACAGTTTGCACGTTATTTCAATTGAGATATAATTTGATAGAGAAACAGTGATGGATGAAACAATCTACTGGAAGTTTCATTGTTCATAGTCTATGGTGAGAATTTTCTTTTTTTTTTTTTAATCTTTATTGGTACATTAAATATACACGTCATGATTACACTCCATAATGGGGATTTGTACCAGCATAAGACACAACTTAATTCTCATTTTTTCCCATAGCCCTACCCACCCTACCACCCCCCCATATACATAAATTTGTTTCCTTACTTTTTTGTTACAATCTCAACATTGTCCCCTTTCACCTTATTTTACATTGAGCATTTTCTATTTCACAATATATAACATACAATGCTAGGACTCATTTACATCTTTATTTTCTCATACCAGAGAAAAGATGTGATATATACCTATCTGTGCCCTATTTATTTCACTTATGAGGATATCCTCAAGGTATGTCCATTTAAGTAGAAATGATTCAAACTTATCATTTTTTATGGCAGAGTA